>CM019182.2:62896052-63077893 GCA_009739505.2 Apolygus lucorum
TCAAATTTTTAAAATTTTTGAGACCCCCCGGCTCTGTAGGACCAACCGTTCGGTCCTACGAGTACTTGAAGGTTTTTCTCCGATAAAACAGAATCATGACTGTGAATCGCAAAAGAGGTCTAATCTCCATTCAAATTTTATCGGACTAAAATGCGATCGCTGTTCATTTCTTCGATTTGTATACAGTTTTGCCTTCTGCGTAACCAGTAATCAAATTTCAATATGAAGCTTTCTATTTTTCCAATCGAGTGTGAAGCGTTTAGTTCTTTCTAAAACCTTGATTGTGAAGGTGTGAAGCCAGTATGGTGTGTAGGTAGTACCTAGCTGGTAGGTAAAAAAAGTTGGTAGGTAAAACAAATGTTGGTGGTAAAAAACGCTGCAAATCATTGCTCAAAAGCTTCTTCACTCTTCAAATCACTGATCAGCTGAGTGAGCTCCGAAGCCATTTTCAATCCTATTGAATGGAAGTGCTCTTCCAGGCGTCTCCAGCATTCGAGGAGATCTTCTTCACTCCTCAGATCACTGATCAGCTGAGTGAGCTCCGAAGCTATTTTCAATCCTATTGAATGGGAGTGCTCTTCCAGGCGTCTTCAGCATTCGAGGAGATCTTCTTCACTCTTCAGATCACTGATCAGCTGAGTGAAGCTCCGAGTCATTTTCATCCTATTGAACGCAGGAAGCTGAAATTTGAGAGGGAAGGTCAAGGGAGAATACAGATGGTGGTAGGTGCTATTGATGGAGAACCAGTGATCTATACAGAAGGGTGATCTATACAGAAATAATAAACCTTTGAGCAATGATTTGCAGCGTTTTTGACTCATGAAGGCCCTTAAATACAGGGTGACTCACGGGAACCTAGTGATTTTGAAATAATCATAGAAAGTCGTATGTTTTCTTTAAAAAAAATGTATTTGGTATCAAAATACTCATCAAACTATAGCATTTAATAAAATTTATGTGAGGAAATTATGCCCGGTAAGTGATGACCATTTTGGTGGAAACACTGTTGCAGTCTGTCACGGTAACTAGCCTCCACGCTTTGAAGTAAGTCTGCGTCAATCTGTGCAATTTCTCCACTCTTAGCGATACATTGAAATGATCAATACCTTTTTAATCCCTGAGTTACAAAACAAGGGAATAAATCGTGCAAATGTGTGGTTCCAACAAGATGGGGCTACAGCGAGAGCAACGATGACACTCCTGTTTCCGGCCGAATCATTTCAAGGTTTGTGACGTTCCTTGGCCCCCCCCCCCCCCGGTCCCCCGACTTGAGCAGTTGCGACTTTTTCCTCTGGGGCTACCTCAAATCACGTGTGTACGTCACTAAACCTCGTACGTTGGATGAACTGAAGAACTCAATCCGTGAGGAAATTGCACAGATTGACGCAGACTTACTTCAAAGTGTGGAGGCTAGTTACCGTGACAGACTGCAACAGTGTTTCCACCAAAATGGTCATCACTTACCGGCATAATTTTCCGCACATAAATTTTATTAAATGCTATAGTTTGATGAGTGTTTTTATACCAAACAAATTTTTTTCAAGAAAACATACGACTTTCTATGATTATTTCAAAATCACTAGGTCCCGCGAGTCACCCTGTATTTTCAAGTATAGATTTCTATAAAAATGAAACTTCTTTATATTTTTGTTATTAAAAATTATACTTAATGCCGTTGAATTGCTTCTTTTTTTCTTGAAAATTTGTTGAAATGTTAACCCGCATTGCGTACCCGTTTCTCTCTCCTCAACTTACCAGTCTGATTCAGGTTACCTAATTTTCGTGAGATTTCTCTACCTAGTCTTCCAAGGTAGCGGAAACTTTTTTTTCACTTTCCATGGTAAAAAAAAATGTTCTCCAAAATCAAAATTTCTACTCGCGTTTTACGTTTCAGGTTTTCCTGAACAATTTTGGTTCCTTGTCTGTGTCTGTCATAATATCCTGGTAACGGGCAGAACTGTGCAAAGTTATTGTCCGATGTCGATTAAATTTTCAAGGATTGTTGTTCGGGTTGGCGTGTTGAAGGTCCCCTACGAAAATCATTGCCCCCTGACTGATGATACCCCACTGCGCATGCGCAAACGTGAATTCCTTGTACCAGCCGTAACTTCTACATATCCCATCTATCGATAATCATTGAATCTGTCTCTCGAAAAAGAACCACACGAGTCACCAGTTTTGTTTGAAAGGGTTGTGGTGTTTGGTTCCCTTCTTGTTAATGCCATTCGATTGACAGTACCCTCTGCTCATGGACAATCGTTAAATCCCTGTAACAGACACAATTTCTTAATGTTTTATCCGAATTTGATGATTTTCTATGAAAAACATCGTCCCTGAATTGACAGTATTGCTTTTTCATTGCAAAAGACCCTGAAAACCTGAATTTGTAGAAATTATGATACAATTTATTCATGTTTTAGTTTATTTATAACCCTAGAATAGACAAACGGGGGGTGCGCCTTGATTTTTTTAGATTTTTAATCGAAAGAAGACTACAATCCTGAGAATTTTGGTACCAACCGCTACATTCTAGCGTGAATAGATCTGTTTCTATGATTTTTCAAAGTTGAGACCATTTATGACGTCACGCGCCCCTCTCGCCTGGGCGGGACCCCCCAGCACACTGTGACGTCATAAACGGTCGAAACTTAGGAAATTCGTAGGAATAGATTTACGCACGCTAGAAGGTCGCGTTTGGTACCAAACTCTCTGTATGAGGTCTACCTTAGTTCAAAAATAACAATAAACAGCTTTTCCTACCCAGGCGCACACCCTATTGACCCTGGAAAACTCGGGGATTTGTGGCAGCGATGGGGGATGGGGGGGGGGGGGGGCCGACACCCACTGATGCAGAAAATACAGATTTGGCAATAGATGGGTATCATTAATGATGATTGTTATAAATTTTATAAGAATTTTAACAAAATGAGTAATTTAGTGTTGATTGTGTGTTGAATGATTAGCATCCCAGAGTGAGGTACGCAGCCTGCAACGCCATTGGACAGATGTCGACAGATTTCGCTCCAACTTTCGAGAAGAAGTTCCACCAAAAAGTCATCCCTGGACTGCTAATGGTTTTGGAGGACGATCAGAATCCTCGAGTTCAAGCGCATGCCGGTTAGTGAGACTTGGAATGCGCAGGCTGTATTCATTCAAATTTGATCGTGATTTGTGTAGTTCTTACCAACAGAGTTGATTTATTTGGTTTACTATTTTTCAGGGGCTGCTTTAGTGAATTTCAGTGAGGATTGCCCTAAACCCATTCTGGTTCAATACTTGAACGAAATCATGGCGAAGCTTGAAGCTATTCTGAGTGCAAAATTCAATGAGGTTTGTGGTTGCATTTTTTAATGTTGAATCTACTGGTCAAGCCGAATTACTTCTGGTGTTTCTCGCGGTGCTAGAGCGGTTTAATTATTTTGACATTTTCATGTCTTTGCTTTGGCACATGAACTGAAAAATCGTCACGAAAACTAAGCAAATCTTGCTCACGCGACCAATAAATAAAATAGACTAAAAGAAAGTTTTTTAGTTCGTGTCTGTGAGTGCTTGAACTGCTAATAATTTATTGAGGCCATTTTGCCTGTATCAAGGCTTTCAATGTGCATCCGTAAAGAAGAATCGGAATTTAGTTCAGTAGAACAAAATCATGCAGAGATACGCCGAAAAACCACAGACAGATTTCCTCCACAGATGATTTCTTATCGCCTTTGGGGTCCTTCAGTGGATGATGTCGAGATATCGTCATCTTCAACCTCTTTAAACTTTGGATTTTCTATCTAAAATATTTTTATTGATAAATTTCCATTATCTTCGTCGAAGTTTTTTCGATTTCTAGTAAGTTCTGTAATGTTCCAGCTTGTTGAAAAAGGAACCAAACTGGTGCTTGAACAAGTGGTAACAACCATCGCTTCGGTAGCTGACACCTCTGAAGAACAATTCGTGGCTTATTACGACAGGTAACTACCTATCTTTTTTGAATTTTCAGTGCTTTTGAAGCGAATTCTTTGATTTTATGGGCGGAATTCAGAGTCGCGACTCAAGTCAGGAAATTTCTTGACTCGAGTCAAAGTGGTATCCATCTCGAGGAGAAGGGTTCGTATTCACAGTCGAACCGTTCATATCTTGAGGTGGGCCTCAGCTCCAGCTTTTCTCAAAGTGGCTTCGTGGAGACAGGGAGAGAACTGGTTTCTAGAGCGAGCAAAAATCATTTTTGGTTATTCCATACTGACTGTTTATGGATTTTTTGTCGGCCATACTACCACTTGAGGAATGAAATGTGAATAATAATATTGAATCATCAAAAATCAACTTCCCTCGACTGGGGGATCGATCTCCTATCGTTCCGATTCTGAATCGGAGCGCCTACCACTGAGCTAAGGAATCAAATGGACAGAAATGTGAAGAGGGTAGCTGAACAATAACATCCCCCCCCCCCCCCCGTTAGGAAATCTTAGGTACTCTGTTACCTGGCCCACTTTCACAAAACATTCAAAACGAGTTTAAAACCAACGAGGCGAAAAGATAACGACGGTCCAGTTAAAAATCTTCCTTTCACCAGAGCGATTTACGAGTTTTAAACAACCATCTTGGGGGGTTCGAGTTTAAACGGTCGAAAATTCGGGAAACTAGGGAACCTCGTCAACTACCAATTCAATATGGCCGCGCATTGATTTGTGATGGTTCTCGAAAATGAAATTGCGAATTATTTATGCATTTTGAATTATTTTTGACCTCGTCTGACGATGACGACGACGTCCAAGTCGAATCCTGGATCGATTCCACATTCCGAGATTATGTCGTTACTGAATTTCCGCCTTTCCAGCCCCGAGTCATCCAAGACTCAATCGACTAGATTGACACTCGCCTCGAGTTCCCGTCATACAAATAAGTTCAACACGTTAATTTAAAATGAATAATGGTTTTTTCAATAACATAATAGTGCAACCTACATTCCTTGGTTGTTTCTATTCGGACCAATTATACAAATTGACCATCATAAAAAGACCAGTTCGACCAAAACAAATTTTATTGAGGTGAATCGGGGGCCCTCATCTTCGAGTTTACATCCATCGGTAATCATTCCAATTATCGAAGTAAATTCCTACCGTTCAGAACAAGGCGGTGGTCACTGTGTTTCACTAGGATCATCAGGAAGGTACTTGAGTCTGGAGAAATACCTGGAGTTTATGCGCTCGTTGTGGCTCAAAGTGATGATGTGTAATAACTCAATAGGTAGGTGATGAAATATTCAGCAAAAATAAACGAAGGGAACCGGAAAACTCGAAACAAACCGCAGGAATCAGAAAATGAAGAAACAAGGAATTTCGAAAAACTGACACTGATAGATTCACAAGGTGGCAATCTGCTGATAGCAAGTGCAGTTGTGGTTGTTGTTCAACGTTTCTATTGCCCAAATACGTCATAATGTCCAACTTCATTCGTTCGCTCAACATTTCAAGTTTAGACAAACTCGATTGTCTTAAACAACATTTAACGATGGTTTAGGTTGGTGAAAGACGCTCGCCATCTTGCCGGGTTTATTCCTTCAGATTAACTATTAACGCGTTTAGCTAAGGCAAGTTTAGAACAACTTTTGGTGAAAGTGGGCCCTAGTCAGGGAGGCAGCTTTGGCCGGCGTTTTACAACCCAGTGAGAGCGCGTATTTTTACTGGCCTCGGAGTTTTTTTGTTATTGTTCCTTATTGACGGGGCGGGGGATCTTCTGACCTCAACGTTTGTCTGAATAGGGCGGTGGCTCGACTCGTGTCTTGGGAGGGAGTTGTTTTGATGACCTAATCTTGAGGAATTATTGTTCTTAGAGAAATGCTGAGGAGACCATTCGGGTCCGGTACGACTGCGCCATACTGTTGAATCATCAAAAATTAACTTCCCTCGACTCGGGATCGATCTCCTATCGTTCCGATTCTGAGTTGGAGCTCCTACCAAATGAGCTAAGGAAGCGAATTGACAGAAATGCGAAGTGGTAGCTGATCACAACAATAATGAACGAGTTTCTCTTCATCCGAATGTTTATTTGGACGAGCTGAATCGGACTTATTATTTGTTATATCATGAGTGAAGGAATGAAATAGAAATGATAAACCGTCGACCTAAAAGTGCACCTCGTAAGTGACAAAAGTTCGAGGTTATGATACAGTTGTGCGAAATCCAATTATTACAATTTGATGATTTTGCTTCTCCAGTTTCGAAGGAAGGGAAACAGCAAGGTAAGCAAAGTATTCGTTAAGCAAGTCACCAAAATATCGGTCCTTCATAATTGAACTTTCAATCGCATTTTGTAGTTCAGAGCAATTTTGATTTGTTAGCCTACCTGATCCACGTCCGATTTTGATGACATTTTTGAAAGGTTATTGTGTGTTAGCTCGAAACGACTTCCAATTAGTTAGGTATCTACTCCATCATCATCAAACCACGTAAACGTGATTTTACTTGATCCGCAATGAGGAATTTCACCGAATTCTGTTTGCATCTTCCCTGAATAGTTAATGGTGGGGTGTGGGGTAGATGAAAATCGGGCTAATTTCGGAAAATAAGTCTCCTGTTATTTTTGGGAGACAGTCAAAATTTTTTATTTCAAAACTAACCGGGAAAACGGACGTGAAGCGGGAATGCTTGCTGATTGGGCTGTTCGGATCGCCGTCTCCTCCAGTGTTGCCCGTTTGGACGACGAAATCGTGTTTTCTAAGAGAAAAGTTATCAAACAAATACAGAGGAAAACTAATTTTCCTCATCTTGATTTTTCTATTTTTTTCTTCAGTTTTTCGATTTCGAACTTGACTGTTTCATGAAATTTTGCATCTGAGGACTATGGATTTCTCGATCTCAGCGCTTCAAGCGGCCATAAATGAACTATTCCAGCATGACGTCATTTTCCCCGTTTTTTTTAAACATTCGTATTTTCTACAACTGTTTTGTTTATTCGTAAATTAGGAAGTTCGGGCTGAAAGTTTGCCTTAGGAGGTTTTTCGAGGTGCTGAATCCGATTTTGGGGTCAAAAATAGGAAATTCCGACATGGTGAATTCCTCATTCCTCATAGTATCCAATCTAGGTAGTTTGGAGCTGCTGCTAAGAAGTATGCGTTCGGTTTCATTACGATGTATCCAAGGTAGTAACATCAGTTTGATAGAGATATAACATCAATCATCTGTTTTTGGGACAGTTATGAGGCCTCACTGGATCTAAATTTTGTCACTTACAGATATCACTCAAATCCCGACGATATAAAGGTTAGGTTTTCATTATCAAATTATACCTACTCAAATTTTGAGGAAGGGTGCGAATTCATGAAATTTACGTAGATTCCGAATCCACAGTGATAAATGGGGGGTTTTATTTATTTATCTATTTTTTCCTACCCATTCATACAAGGAAGATAAAAAAGGCGGACGAATAATTTTCTTTTTTTTTTGACAATTATACACTTTTTGGATGATTTACTTATTTACATAAAACACATTTTGCTGAATTACTCAAGTTACCTATCATCCGAAATGATACTCATGAATACGTATTCGATTTTCGGAAAAAGTTCGGGAATCGTTTCACAATGCTTCAAAACGTATTTCAGTGAGAAACATTCAAAGAAGTACATGCTGAAAATTTTAAATCCATTGCAATACCTTAATTTTCTTCTAAAATTCGCCATCAAAGCACTTGGAGGGAGGTTCGGGGTTCCCTCGGTTGGAGGTGGGTTCCCAGCTCTTAGAAGTCAAGAAATTTCTCGACTCATCTCCGAATTCGTTTCTGAATAGGAAATTATTGGCTGAAACTATCCTTGAGGTCGGTCCCAGCTCAAATATGAGGTCGCCTCCAAAGTCTTGCCACTCTGAATACGGATGAGTAAAAACTTTCCTCGAAAGGCACCTTGAGGCCGCCCTCAGCCCTGAGGAGAGACTCTGAATTCCGCCCTATATGTTCACCTGCCACATTACACACATTACAGATTCTCTGGCCAGAACAACTGTTGGAGATGCAGGGTCCAAATTTCGAAAATCACGATTGTTAGCAATTATATTTTTATTTTTTAAAAAGACGACTTCAAATTTCATTATAACAGAAAAAAATTATCGAAAATACCAAAATAATTATAACTTATAGGTCCTATTAAAGCAACCTATAATACCTAGTCATATGTACCTCATAGCTTACTCAATTTGGATGGCCACCCTTTCAAAGTACTAAAAACATTAATAAATAGATTTTCCCCGGTTTCTGGAAAATTTTATGGTCGAGTTCTTCCCCAGCTTGTCCAGAACTAGGCGCCTCCAATAGATTATTATGGCTTAAGGTCGAAAACACACTAAAAAATCGTATAAGTGAAAAAACACGGATCATCGAGGAGTTAAGACATTTTTTACTGAAATTAGTTGTAGAAACGACTTCTGGAGTTTTGTGGTCCTCAACATGGGTCACACTGTATACCAGTTTCCACATCTTTTTTTTGGTAGACCACCTACAATAAATTTTGTCATCCACATCATGTGAATTGATCTTTTTGTTCTAGATTGATACCTTGTTTGAAGTACATCATCCAGAATGCGAACACTCCCGAACTCAAAATGCTGCGTGGAAAGACCATAGAATGCGTGAGCCTGATTGGTCTTGCTGTCGGGAAAGAGAAGGTTAATATAACGTTATTTACCACTTTAATAGAAAGTTTAGTGAGCTATCAAAAGTAGTGTTGTGGGCTCCAGAACTGCTGTAGCGAGCATTTGAAGATGCTAACCCACTAATTTTTGATTTTGTATATATTATTATTCTCGTTTTAATCTGTAGTATGAATTTTATTAATTGATTGAATGTGTGGATATCGTGGTTTCGTGTGATGGGGGGGGGGGGGGAGTTCCGCTTGTCCCGCTCGGGTCTGGCCTTCCTGGTGGATTCTTCTCAAAATACCCACTCTTGGGCCAGTGATTCTTCGCTGTTCATGGGTCCGGGATGCCACCATGGTGGGTGGGTCCGGGTGGATATGGGATTTTTCCTGGCCCTGCACCGCATGCTGCGGTGTTCTATGTGTGCACTGCCACACAAAGTTTTCTATTACCGTAAAACCGTCAAACTTTACCCCAAGATTTACTCCCAAAACATTTCCAAATACAATTTCTCCCACTCGAAATGGGTTAAATTGATTTTTTAAATAAGTAAATTGATCTTCAGGGCTTCCTGAACATTTTGAGTGGTCGAGCTCATTGATCAGATAATTGTAACCCCCCTATTTAATTGTTTAAATGTTGGAGTGCAGTTACCCACGAGTGCGTCTATCTTTACTCGACTCTGAAAAACTCACGGTTATCGCTACAGAAACGGGCAGTGGTGCAATGATACTAGTCGGGATTGAATTCATTACCCCAGAAATACTTGATAATTTGAAATATCAAGAATTTATAATATCTATTTATAATATTATTATAAAATATATTCTGAAAAATTGAACTTTGTAGCTTGAAAAATACAAGTTATACCTAAGAAAAATATAAATTCCAATGATCATTTATTTCAACGAATTTGCTTGAAATGCAATATTTCTGGTTAAGAAATCACAATTTCAGTCTTCCAGTATAGACAGACTTATGTAGGTGTTGTGGTTGAAAAGACGAGATGTTACGATTGAGGTTTCGATATCATGTATTTTTGAAGAAGTGATATTTGGTAGCTCAACACAACGGAAATATAATTGGAAACTAATATACACTTTTGCCCATCAATGTCATATGAATAATAATATAATAACTGGATACAATAGTAGGTAATCGAGCAAAACTGACTACAAGTAAAGAAATATTGAAGGACAGTAAACGATAAACGAATGACTTAACAAAATCACAGAAAAAGTCTGTTTCACATTCGATAACTTTCAAATGAATTGCAATGGTAAATTTCAAAGTTAACCCACGAGTAAATAATATGGTAAATCACAACTTATGAGACCAAAGCACGTTTATGTTCTTATCATAGTGCAGGTGTTCAGTTGTAAAGTTGTAAACCAAGCTTTTTCTCATTTCTTCTCCCCATCTCTAACTTCTGACATGAGATACACTAGAAACCTTACATTCAAAACTGCTTAAATTATAAAACTCAAATGTTTTTCGAGATTAAATAAGAAAAATATGAGTGAGGCTACCTTCATCCCAACCTTTATAGTGGAGTAAAGATACCCGGTTTTTGGAGTAAAGTTACCATCAAATTTTTGGTAAACAAAGGCATAACTAAGAAAACACTTTTTTGAGAATTTGATTAGTGTATTTTGTTCAGAATAAGATATTGAAAGTGATATGATGAGGGCTTGCCTGGTAAATCCACTCCAAACACCTGATATGGAAGAAATTTTGGAGCACGAGAAACAGGACAAAAGCAGCTGAACAGGAAACTATGACATATAACAGCTGATAACATGGATAAAGTCGCCATCACAAGCCGCATCGATTCTCTGGGATGTGGAGAATAACGAAAACACAATAGCTAACTTTTATCTAAGTTCTACCACGCTTACGTCACAATTGAAGATTCTAACTTTTTGGGGTAAAGTTACCCCTGGTGGGGTAAGTTTGACGGTTTTACGGTACTTCAAGGAGCTCATCATTTTATTGGCTGGGAAACATCTCTCAATAGAATGGGATTTTTTTTTTCAATGGAAAATTTGCCTCACTTTTTTTTTGATAGGGCTCACTGAAATGGAAGAAAACCGTACTTGTGTGCTGCTCGAAAAGGCATCCAAAAATTTTAGATTATTTAGGAAAGATGGAAATTTTAAATGTTGCGGCAATCTGTTCATGGGGCTTCCATGTTGCCACGTATCCATTCTTCTAACCAATCTGACTTCAAAGGGAGTCTGTGCTCCCTTACGACAGTATTGCTACCTCTGGAAGCTTACTAGTAGCTTACATAGTCAACACAGTTGTGACGACCCTACATTTTTACGGGACAAACCAGTTGGTTTGTTCCCAATTTGTTGGAGCTACGCCTGTAGAGATATCCGATTCATAGAGATATGAATTGATATCCTCTTCGGGCCGGCTGATTAATCTAATCACTGGTCTGAAGGGGTAGGGTCGTCACACCCTCCTCTGACTAATTATGAGCAATAAGGTGAATTTCATTCTGGAATTCATCCTGTATTGTTACACAGTAGTGCGCGACTGCAGAAGAGAAAAAGCCCAGACCAAAAGAAGCAATTTCACTCACTCTTTTTTACAGTATGATTCTACCTTATTAGTTTATCAAGCATTATTAGTCTCCATCTTTTCTTATTTAGTTTCTACTATTTGAGTAGATAGTTTGATCACAAGTAGGTACGCCTACAACTCTACCTGTTGACGGACGTTCCTTGATACTATTTGCTGAGGCTTTAACGCTTCGCCAGAGAGCACAGCAGTGTAAATTCGGTCAGTTCTCGCATCGTTTTGTGGGAGGAACCCCGGGGGTGTGACGTGCTCAGCCTCCCTCGATTTTTGACCGATTTTTGACCGATTTTTTTTTTTAATTTGACCAATTTTTGGTTTATTATTTCTAATAATAAGCCTATGTGATCGTATCGCAAAAAATTTTTATAACCCCCCCTCAAACTTTGTCACTTTACGTTTCAAGGTGCGTAGAATCCAAATTTGCCAAATTTGCCAAATGTCCGTCCGCCGTCCGCCGTTCGCCGTCCGGGCCATAAAAGGCCTTAGAATCGGTCTAAAAAACCCGTTCTTTTGCACATAGACTCCATTTGGGGTCTAGTTGGTCCTAACGTCGAACTATTCCGATCGCTTAATTCGTATAGAAGTTATGGGCAAATAACCGGCCAAAAAAGAGGTTTTTGCTTAAATATGCGTGGGGTGACATTTTCCAAGTATTTTTCTTCATGTTGGAAGGTTGGTGGCTTTATAGACGATTGTATAGAAAAATAATAAACCATTAAAAACCAATAAACCATAAAAATAATAAACGTACGATAAATCAGAAACACGAGTGTGAATCGCAAAAGAGGTCTAATCTCCGTGGCTTTATAGACGATTATATAGAAAAATAATAAACCATTAAAATAATAATAATAAATAATAAAATAATAAACCATAAAAATAATAATCGTGCTATAAATCAGAAACACGAGTGTGAATCGCAAAAGAGGCCTAATCTCCGTTCAAATTAAAGCTGACCGAAATGCCATCGATGTTTCTCTTCATGTTGGATGGTCGGTGGCTTTATAGACGATTATATAGAAAAATAATAAACCATTGTGTAATAATTTGCAGCGTTTTTTATTTGTTTTTTAGGCATTTTCTTCCCTTGGGGATTCCTGGTGTTGAACGCTATTCTACGACTTGACTTGAAATTCCAGAATCTAAAATTGAGGCAAATTTCCCATTGCTTGTGCACTCTGTGTTTTGTTGGCATGAGGCTTTGATTGATTGAGGTTGAAACTGAAAATCCTCAACCTCCTGGGTGTTCTGGCCTTCAGATACCAGGAGGCTACAGAGGGCTTCGTTGACTCCTCACCAATAGATGACTCCGGAAGGAGGACTCGAAGACACATTTGTAGCTTGCTTTTTTAAATAAGAAATTGTTTTACAGTTTATCGGTGATGCTACGGAGATTATGGACTTACTTCTGAAAACCCACACGGAAGGCGACCTCCCCGACGACGACCCACAAACGTCGTATCTCATCTCAGCCTGGGCCAGGATCTGTAAGATTTTAGGTGAGTCTATCCTGCTCATCCCCTCCATTTCACACAGCTAGAATATTGTTAGTGTTTCCGGCGATCAGTATTCGGTAAATCATGAGGTATTCCTTGTTGGCGGTGCAGGCAAGCAATTCCAACAATATCTCCCTCTTGTGATCGGGCCTGTGATGCGCACCGCTTCGTTGAAGCCGGAAGTAACTGTGATGGACAATGACGACATGGACGAGGTCTCGGGCGATGATGATTGGCATTTTGTCTCACTGGGTGAACAACAGAACTTCGGAATCCGGACAGCAGGTATGTTCGCTAACTCTTTTTGTATTAAGTTCATTCCCCGATCCGACGTTGGTTTTCTGGCATGTTTAGAAGAAAAATATTATGCTCAAGCACTTGAAAAAGTGGTTCTAGTGTGTCTACTTTGTTGTTTTTCGCTACTACTGTCCTTAAATGGCCTCGTAAATTAAATCATTTTGTCAGGGAACTAACTCGGAACGTTTCTGTGTACTACTACAGCTCAAGTTTTCCCCTGGCTACTAGACGTTTCCTTAGAAATCAAAATTTGGGAAAATTCAAAACAAATTTTCAACAGTATTCAAGGCGCAGTGAACTATAAAAATTATGAAAATGCTGCAATTTATCTATATTTTACTCTAGATCACTCGTCTACATAGATTACGGCTTTTCCACTAGCAATAATATCGCTATCTGAGGGGTACTTGGTACTGAGTGGGTACTTGGTTGCTAAGGACGCACAACTGAGTGCAACACGAAGCTATTCAAAGAAATGAACAACGATAGCATTTGATCAGCTATAATTTGAACCTAAATACCAAATTTCATCAAAATTGAAATGGCTTTCATTTGATTTATCTTGATGGAAAGTTCCTTCTTCGTGAATAGTTCTTATTGATGTTTGCGTCTAGGTCAATATCTATTTGTCTGATGACTCACTGTTTGAATTGGTATTGAAGACAAAGCGTCGGCTTGCGACATGCTGGTGTGTTACGCCCGCGAGTTGAAAGAAGGATTCGCTGACTACGCAGAACCCGTTGTTAAACTGATGGTCCCGATGTTGAAATTCTACTACCACGACGGCGTTCGAACAGCAGCAGCGCAGTCACTTCCTTGCCTCTTGGAGTGCGCCAAAGTAAAAGGTGAGCGTTGAAGGTTTCCCAAGATTTTGAGCTTTCACCATTTTGAGATTAAATGAATGAATGAAATCGTGCTTTTTTCGGTGAATATATTTTTATGGAGTGATTGTCAAAAGGGAAGGTTGCAGAAATACACACTGGGTTTTTTGACGTGATAACGTCTTATAAATTGGTTTACCGGGAGACACTTCAAGAAACTGCGTTACGCTCCGCTCACGGAGGGGGTGCAGCTCGGCGCTCCCTAAAGGCGGGCGGCCCCTCCCCTTCCCGGGCGCTCACAAAAGCGGGAGCGCCCCGCCCCCCTTCCCTGGCACTCACTCCCCCCCCCCACCCATGGGAAATACCTACTACCTACGGGAAATACCTACTCTGTGCAACTTGACAAAGAATTTTATTTTATCCTTCTTCCTACTATACGAATGAATATTAACATTAAAATTATTTTACCACTCAAAGTCGTTGTCACGTAAAACTTTCGCCCGTATACCGACTTTACAGGCAACAACACAGGGTTTTTTTTTAGAAAAAAATTGTGTTTATTCATTGAAAAATTATTCATTTTCATTTCCATGATTCTACTGTTTTTCCCTCTAGGGAGAAATTTCTTCGTGTATTTACCATGAGACTTGGTTAGCTCATAATTTCAAATTTATAAATTTCCTTATTAAAAACTCTTTTCTCAATTGTATTCTCATGAAGTATTCAATATAATTTTTGTTGCTGTAAATCACAAAGTACTACTCAATTGTCTACCTATATATTTTTTCTTGTGGTTTCTTATGTACATTAGATGTTTATGTGTATAAATTGGATTTAAATAGAGTTTATATAATATCGAATGAATCCAAAAACGTATAGAAGTTTACTTGGTTCAAACAATAGAATAGACCATTCACATCATAGCAGATATAATTTATTTTTTCCAATAATCAAACATATTATATAACTTCTTGTATTTCCTCCTGCGTTGTCTTAGTCATGCGGGGGCTTCCTGCAGTTGATTATTCCCCTTATAAGTCCAGCATGTCTCGTCCGACAATTTTTTTGAGTTCCTCAGCACCATCGCTTCGACCTCCATTCATATCTCCGTTTCCTATTTCGAGTATGTCTTGAATCATTTTCATTTTCAGTCTTGGGCAGATTTTCCTTATTACCCAGCGTAATTTTAAGGCTTTATTTATATTTAGATATTAATACCAGTCTATCTATTCGAGATTGACTCATCGAATTTATTTTTGTCTTTAGGAAGCTCATTCTTGCAAGGAATGTGGGAGTTCATCTGCCCCGAGCTTCTCAAAGCCATCGAAACTGAACCTGAAATTAACGTCAAGCACGAGCACATGTACTCCTTGGCTAAGGTTCGTTGATCTAAATTATACTTCCATTATTTTCATGTTTCTTCTTTTATTGCTTCCGAGACCACCCAGGTGCTAGAAGCATTGTTCTCACTTTTAAAGGTGGAAAACAAAAATGTTCTCCAAAACCAAAATTTCCACTCGCGTTTTACGTTTCAGGCCTTCCTGAACAATTTTGATTCCGTGTCTGTCAGTCTGTTATGAAATCCTTGTAACGGGGAAAACTATACGAAGTTGTCCGATTTCGATAGATATGTTTATCTGGCACCATTTTGTACAATTTTACTAGAAGAAAAATGCATGAAAGGATATGATTTTCTCAGATTACCTCCTCCTTGTAGTTTAGGATCACCGCAAAATCGCTACATCTCGGTAAATAAATAGTTACCCACTATATAGTCATAAGTAAATAACTATACAATATGTTACTGTTTTTTACACACTACTTGAGTCCTGGGTTAAATGTGTGGACGCTGTTTAATAATCTCTATTCCTATACATACGCGCTGTTTAGTAGCTTCTCGCAACTAAAGCCCCCATCTGTTAGTAGCCAACTTAACACTTGGGATTTTCAGGGATTGTTCGCGGTGCCTGAAGTTGGTCCCCAATGAAAATTCTTGTAACTGCCATTTCTTCTAAATAGAGAGTTACAGCAACATTTGGAACCATTTAGACGTGAGAAGCTGCTAGGGCGAGCATTGAGTGGATGCTAACTTTCCAACGTGAGTCTCACATCCATCCTGTGATTGACGTTGCTTTAGATTTTTCAACACTCCATAGGTAATGTCAACTCAATCCGCGATTTTTGTTTTCATTGAAGCAATAAAGGAAAACAAGAAGGAAAATATAAGGAAATCAATGAAGTACGCTCGTTTATTACCCAAAATAATCGTAAAAGTATAAATAAATGAATGCAAAATGAATGTGAGCACCTAATTGTGCATTTCAGTCCATCTCCTTGCGACTAATCAATCTTTTCGTATTATATTCCAATATTACCTTTTCAAAGTAAAATAAATACGAAGTCGGTCAAAAAGGTAGAGGAAACTTGCCTTCAATGGGAAGAAATTGAGATCGATCGTCCAACTGATGTCATCGAGATCGAACATCCGCCATCCTCACTTCAGACGCCGCAACAGACCAAAATGTATAAGGGAGCAATATCCACTTCAAGCAAAATGTATAAGGGACCAATTCTTCAATCTTCAATTCACTTTACCGCGACCCCAAAGATAAAGAACTCGCAAAAGATTCACCGAA
The DNA here is from genome assembly GCA_009739505.2 of Apolygus lucorum. Lineage (NCBI taxonomy): Eukaryota > Metazoa > Arthropoda > Insecta > Hemiptera > Miridae > Apolygus > Apolygus lucorum. The sequence goes on from CM019182.2 coordinate 62,912,507, forward strand.
ACTCTTCAAAACGAAAGAAACAGAATGATCAGCTGATTGACGGCGGCCATTAGCTCAGCCACAAAAACAAGAAGTTGACCTAGTAGGTTATCTCACGCCGAAAACGCGACTCTCACGTAATTTACACGGGTGGGCCGAGTCAACTGTCTTCTGTGAGCCTCACGTCATGCGCGAGGCTCGCATTTTCGACGTGAGTCTCGCGTTTTTTACGTATCTTGGCCCGCTGTAACTCTCTATTTTGTCATCCAAATTTGATGAAATTTTCAATAATTGTTCAGGTTGGTGTGCAGATGGTCTCCTACGGCCTGCGGATAGTAGGCTCTGCGAATTCGCAAACGTAAAAACCTTGTAACAGCCATAATTTTCTAGTTTTTCTCCCTAATTCAATGAAATTTTCAGAGACACAAGGAAGCTATGGGCCACACCCACTTGACAGACTTCTTTGGTTTGGTGTCCAGCGGGCAGGGAGGATGTTTCTTGAAGCTGTACATTATTTGATGAACCTCTCATTCCTTCAACGACATTAATTGCATTTTTCAGTGCATTGAAACACTCGGCAAAGGATGTATGACTGAAGATTCTCTGAAGGAACTCCTGAGAATAGTGGACGCCATTTTGAAACAACATTTCGAACGAGCTGTCGAGCGATTGGACAAGAGGAAAGACGAAGACTACGACGAGGTTAGTATTTCACTCAGCATGAGTCATCTGTACCAGTGAGATAGCTGGGAGCTCATCTATTTACTCCCAGGCTGCTTCTGCGAGATGAAACAACTAAATGGACCCGAGTCCCGGAGGTCTAGTCAAGCACTTGACCAGCCAAGGAAAAATCAGACCAGAGACTTTACTCTCTTTGTCATTATGTTACAAATTTTCCTTCCCACTTCACAGACTTAGGACTGTCTACACGAAAACGTGTAGGTGTGGTTAAAAATTTGTAACTGGGATTGATGTTCAGTCACATCTCGTCACGAGGCCAAAAATTTGTGGGTGAGATCGTTTTTTTTTTTTTCAATATTCTTTATTACACCAAGTATAACTTATTAACAATTTTATTTTGAAAATATGGACAAGCATTCAAAACTAATACATCACTGAGTTTTGTTGATTATGGTGGATGTTTCACTTCTCTGCTTCACAAGCAGGCTAGGTCAAGTGGTTTGGTGCGCATCAATCTTCTGATGATATCACTTGTATCAAGGAGTTGGACTGCTTCCTCGTTGATGTGACATCCTAGCCAAAGGAGGTGTCTCACAGCTTGTCGCTTTATAGCACTGGGCTGAAAGCTGAATGTGGGAGCCCGAGAAGCGTTCTGATTGGTGGAGCTCCAGGACGTAGTTATAGCGGAAAGAGGCAGATCGCGTTCATGACCGGTTCTCGATCGTTTGTTCCCAACCTCATCACAACAAGTCACCTTGTTTATCACATATTTTTCTCCTTGGTGCGTAACCGGCCGCATTCAAGTAATTAATTTGATAACATTTAGTTTTATTCGCGATATGTACGAAAAAATCGAGCGATTTTCAATAATACACTGGGTTTCAAACGTTTCTATGGGTGGCAGTTGTCGATTCAACATTTGAACAACTCGCGATAGGGACAACAACAATTCTAAGGGCAGCTTGGGAAATATCCATCGCCTCGAATGGAATTTCCTAGTAATTTTTGCAAATCTAAATGATGATGAAACGAAAAGTTATCAATTTCTAGTCATTGGAAAGGATTTAAAAAGAAGCGGTATGAAGAGTGTGCCCTCTCTCCCCCCCGCCACTTCCGTAGTAGTTCCTCATTCCTAGCTGAAAGTAGATGGCGCAACTGAGGCAGCCTCAAAAATGCTTGCACACCATTTTAACGTTGGCTTTCTTCTCTGTTAACTTGTCTCCATTACTCTGTGCTTTATAGCATCGTTTATTAGAGAGTTTTCGCCACGTCTTTTGTGACGACCGTCCGCGTGTAATATCCATGCAACCGCCTGAAAATGGTGACTGCGCATGCGTGACAACTCAGATGGCGAGCTCGGTCGTCTTGGACAACGCCAAATGCCGGCTTTTGGCGGCGTCGAGAACGACGGCTTTCTTGACGACTGTACCCTTGATAACCTCACACTTTTATAACCAGTTTCAATTTAGATCGGATGTAGCAGGATTTTGTGTTGTGTTCGACGGTCGACTCCCGTGTTTTGGTTCTCGATTTTAGCTTTTATTTGTAGAACAGTTTTCTTTTTCCCGGGAATCACGAAGTAGATCGAAGTACCTACCTACTCTAAATTACTATCTATAGATATGTTACGGACGTGTTGTTAGACAAACAAGGAACCAGTAGAAAGGTAGTTACTGCTAAATCGGTAGTAAGGTATTATAGACCCAAAAAAAATGCAGTGAGATCTGGAAAAGCTAGTGTTGTTCACTACTTTCTAAAGGTGAAAACGATCAAAATCATCAATAGGTACGATTTTATATCGCAATGTAGGGTCAGAAAGGGATGTAAATAGGTACCTATCCAAGTAGTAACAAATTTATTGCTTTTTCAATACGGCAAATATTCCAATTTTCGATCTGAAAAACTCATTTCGAGACCCCCCGGAGTCTGAATCAGCTGTTCGCTATCGGCCATTTTCAAGTGACTTCACAAGTCTGTAGCTGTTTAGCGTCACTTCCAGAGTCCGCACCTTATTTTGTGACGACTCGAAATCCACCAAAAAAAAGTTAGCATCTGCGTCTGTTGGCCCCATCTGTCTCCAGTCGTCACGATCTCAAGTCGTCGCGCCTGATGTGGCGAAAACTCTCTATTGTTTCGATCCGAAGCTCATGATGGAGATGTTCGTTTCGAAAGCACCATGGTGCATTGATAACAGTTTTTACCGCATCGTTCTAGAATCTTTGGATGGCGTCTCGATTAGGCTGAGCCTACGGCCCCAAAGCTGAGCTCCATAAGTCGAGACTGGTTTACGGACTGGGTTGTACAATGTAAGCTTGTTCTGGATTGACAACTTCGACCGTCTCCCCATTAGCCAGTGCATTTTTCTGAATTTTGGAAGTTCTTCTTTTTTTACAGGGCTTTCCACCCAAGTTTGGCGTCTAGTGTCATGCCTAGTGTGACCGGACGGGGCAAGGGGAGATAGTCAGAAACCACACCAGATGTCCAAAGAAATGACTTTATTTAGGGATCAACAAATCCCGATCCTTTACAACCCGATAGAATTACCCCTCAAATTACGCATATAGACACTGCATGGTTTGCCTACGACCCTATTATGCCCACATACCAGGTTTAGCGAACAATTGCTTAAATTCAATTATTACAGATTACATACAAATTACGCATATAGACACTGCACGGTTTGCCTACGAACCTATTATGCCCACATACCAGGTTTAGCAGAACAATTGCTTAAAATCAATTATTAAAGATTTAAGTAGGTACAATTTACCCACGTAGTGCAAAAAAACCCACTTTTAGGGGCCTGAGCTACAGACCCGACCGGAACCAATAGAGCCCAAATAGCCCAATAGAAACTACTTAAGGCTAAATGTCCCGAGTTTAGTTGTGAAATCTGCCACCACGTGGCAGCACCAAAATGAAGAAAATTTCGTTTACTCCTCAGTTGAGAACGGATCGAGATATTTTAGTTCCGCAAACGGATTTCTCTTCAAGATCACCGTAGGATTCCGGGTAATTGGTTTAGAAAGTGTGCAAAAATTTTTTGCACAAAGTTCCAACAAAAATTTGTTTAAATTTTGAACATTTTCAAAAAGTGGCCTTATAGCCACTAGCAGAACCTTCATCAGAATACGAATCCGTTTGCAGAATTTTTCTAACTTGATCATAACCGTCGGATTCGCGTTTTTACGATATGGAGGGGGGCAATCATGGGCTGGGGGGGGAGGGCGGCGATCAAACGCCCCGCCGCCCGCCCGACCATCACACATTCATGTTTTGCTAGTACGCACCCTTTGGTCTCTATTCTTTTTCCCGGCCACCTAATAGGTAGCTACCATCAACCTTCCCATTTCCAACTTCTCTGTCTTGAGGTTGATCGAATTGGGCGAAATTTCCATAAAAAGCAAGACACATGAACAAATAACTTATGAGACACATTCTGTGTTAATTTGATTTAGATAATGGTTTGCACTACCTACTAAATAGTTAGTTCTAAAATTGTGATAATTTCAATTCACTGTATATGGACTAGTTGGGTATCTAGAACAACTAGTATTAGATGGTTTGATGAGCATATTCTTGGCGTTTGACGTTGATTTCCAAATTTTGTGAACAGCTGAAGATGATGAAAAAATAATTAGTAGGTAGTTAATTCACTCTGCAATAGTGTTGAAAAAGGTAAAAACACCTATTCATTATTTACCAAAAATTCAAATATCTTATATGACAAAATTTAAACCTTATAACTACTCAAAAACTAGTACCAGCCCAGGTCTTACAAGGAGTAGGTACCATGAAATTATAATTATAACTAGTACTCACGCGGCTTCGCTCGAGCAGAACGCGCACGCCCGACGTAGGATTAGAACGACGCGCGCGGAAATGCGTATGACCCGAAACGCGGATTGTCCTGGTGTCCGGACCAAATCACTTCACCCCCGGAGCTTTTATTGTCTCTTATTGATGCCGAGAATATTTGGCTAGTTATCAATAATATTATTAATAACTCAATGAAATCCTTTTGGATACAATGTTAGAATTTCACTCACTGTAACCCACTAGCACTTTCAAAAAAACTCAGTATGGTTCCGACCTCCGTACTCTTCCGTCTCGTCCCAATACTCAAGTGAAGTGATTTTTCATTTTTTCCCACGTTCGTCTCCCCAAAAAAGGGAGACCCTGCAGTTTTATTGGGGTCTCCGAACTTTTCAATGCCAGATGTGTCAGCGCTTTCAGGTCGTTGGCTACTCATCTAATTCCCGGGTTGTGGAAGCCTACGCGATCTGTTGGCCGCGTGGTGAACCTAATCTTCCTGGCTGGGAGTTCGCCTCCGGCTATCCGCTTCCCGCCTTTCACACCTAGGTATTTGGCTTCATTAGCATTCGGAATAACTTTTCCCTTGAAATGTACCGGAATATAATCGATTCCCTAGTTAGTGAAATCGACATGTACCGACTTAGTTTCATTTATTTTGATTCTTCATTTTGCTGTCTACTTATGTATGTTGGATATAGATTGAGTTAACTTGTTGATGGAATCAATGTTACATTCTCCGACTGCCAAAAACGCTGTAAGATCTGCGAAGTTGCAACGGACACCGGTCGCTTGTGATACGGACTGTACAAAGGACATACAAGAGCGGACCAAGAACACTCCTTTGTGGGACGCCTGCATTGATTAGCTTTGGCTCTAAGTAGGCTCCTTCTTGCTTTATTCTGAAGTAGCGATTGGTGAGACGACTGAAGCTGCTCATCATACTTAATTGGTAGATTTTTGCGCAGCTTGTAGTTGAGTCCCTCATACAAAACTTTGTCAAACGCCTGAGCGACGTCTAGGAAGACTTTACTCCCGGTGTCATTATGTACAAATTTTCCTTCCCACTTCACAGACTTAGGACTGTCTACACGAAAATGTGTAGGTGTGGTTAAAAATTTGTAAGTGAGATTGATGTTCAGCCACATCTCGTCACGAGGCCAAAAATTTGTGGGCGAGATTGATGATTCAAAACAATCCTTTACGTCAGGATTTGGCTGTTCAAAATGTGACCGGAGTTTGAATTCGAGTTTTGCCTCAAATTTGTATGGGGGGTCTCGCTGTTTTGCTATGCAAAACACACTATCACACTATACACTTTATCCAATCTTGTTTCTTTGCACAGTTTGGCCTGGGATGGTGGTTGTGGCGTCACGGCCGCCAGCTACCACCACCAGCTACTACGTCTTTAATATTTGCCAATTAAAGTAGATTAGATTTTCAAAATGTTGATACCAACCGCACTTACCTACCATGAGTAGGGCCTGTATTCACAAAAATCGCCAAGTGAAACTTGAAGTCGCACTTCCGAAAGTTTTACTTTAGGCCAAAGTGAAACTTGAGGAAAAATCGCTATTCACAATCGTTTTTAGTGTAGCTGGCTGCTCTTAGGTCAGCTTCAAGTTCAACTGATAAGGAAGTTGAACTTCCGAGAGGGTAACCCTTAGGGCTCCTATTGACCAATGGGAATATTCAGTGATAATATTGATAAGTGGTTGGTGATCAACAAACGATTGTCCATCTCTGCTTCATTCCTTTCCAAAACATCTTTTTTGGCGTTTTTATTGATTTGAATGCTCTAGTAGTCACAACACTCGAAACCACTCTTTTCGCTTTCTCTTCGCCTTCTTGGCACAATTTGTACACGTCTCCTTGCCATAGATACTGCAAATATTCCATGTAGTCGTTTTCCATTTAAATCCGAACGGAAAAACTTCATAAAACGGCTGAAAAAGTAAAATAGGCGCACTTCTTGTCAAAAGCTGTACTAAGGGCCAGTAAAGTGTGGTAGGAGCCAAACGTAGGAAACCCGGAAAGTGTAACTACCCGGAAAGTGTAATTCGACGAAAGTTCAGCTCCGGAAAAGTGGAGCTGAAGTGACGCTCCTTGTAAAGTTCGGTTTGTGAACAGCGTTTTCTCAAAAGTACGGCTCTAAGTGGAGATTTCGGGCTTCACTTAGTGAAAAGCCACACTAAGTGCGTTTTGTGAATACGGCCCTAGGTTTCTCAAGTTGGTGGGACTGGTGACGTCATTGCACCCCTCGCCCTCCGTGACGTCACTGTACCTCCCAGCTGGGTATTTTCATCGTCAAAACTTGCAGCGTTGAACCTTCTGTGGGAAGTCCTCACGTACTTCCTTCAAGTGGGCACAATATTGTTGATAGTTCCTTCTTCCTCTTCCTGTTCTTCACTGTAAGTTGACAGCAGGGAGAATTAATGAAATATCAAAACAAGATATCGAGGGGATTGGTAATTTTGATCAGTTTCCGTTTTTGTTTTGCTCTCGGCTTCCTCGTTCCACCGAAATACCTACTTTTCTCATAGTTTTTAGTACCTGATAAATTGATGATCGCCCCGCCCTACTACTGCCCTTCGGTGTCCTATCGCCCTCTGATTGTCGATATCGCCCAGTTTGGGAACCACAGATCTACACAATCGTGTTATGGATACGATTTTCAAAATTAAATACAGAAATGAATTTTCTTGAATTTTACTTTGTAAGTTATAGGAGTAATTTGTGGTTTAGTTGTGTCGAGTCGATAACACGAAAATATGTAGAGTGGGTGGGAGCAAAGGTTTGCAGTTTTGAGTTTTCGATTTTTTGTGGGCCCCCTTGACGATTTTTTCCCGCAAAAAGTGGCTTTTGTTATAGTTAAGCATATTTTCCACCTTCCATATAAAGGAATGAAAATTTTCTTGAATGATTTGATGCCAAATTTCCCATTTTAACGGTTACTCCTTTGCTAACCTATCGGTGGGGTGAAGGTTCGCACCAGCATTGCTCTGCGAATCTTATCCCCTGTCGTAGATTGAGAGCTGGGGAGTTACAGAATCTCACTAATGATTGACCAAAATAACTTCATTAGGTGGCAAAACTAAGTGGGTAACAAAAGCCTACGATTTGGCCTTAAAAGGCTCATTTATTTTCGAAAATCACAACTTTGGAACAACCTAGAGAAACCATCAACTTTACATGATACTGCTTCTTAGCAGTAATTGAGGCTTTTCCTGAAAAAAAACTGACAAAATACCCTTAGGGCCGGTTTCACCAACATTTTGATCGGAGTTCGAGGGCCGATTCAACTACTGAACCGAGAAAATGGATTTCACCAGAGGCGATCAACGCCTTCCTCGGTTCATCCGGCGTTTGGCGCTGATCGCTCAATTTTGGCTGGTTAATCGGTTTGATCTTCGTTTAAAGCGACGGACGTGGACGCCATTGTTATTTTTCCTATTCCGTCGAGCTGTTTTTCGTCCGTGTTTTGCTGGAGTTTTTATCATGTCACGAGCTTTTGTGCGCACCTTCTCGTAGGTATCATACGGGAGTGAGAAAGGACAACGAAATTGTGAACCATTTCATTAATCGCGGTCCCAAAAAAATCCATCGCAGGACGTCGCTATTTCAGCCTACAAGTTTCGTTACCATCTCCGATATTTCCGTTTCCCAGTTGCTGTGTGCATTTTACCTATTTTGTACCTATTGTGAGTAGTTGGTTTTGCTGATGTTAATCATAATGAAAATAAAATTGTTACATACCTATATGGTATCTGGTGAATACATATTTTTTCGCAAGAACCCCCCTTCATATTTCTTTTTTTCTCGTTAGGTGTTTACTGAAGATTGCTTACTTACGTCGTTTATATTCTTGTATAGTTGTTTGATTGAATCATTATTCTTATTATTTGATTACGCATTATCTCAAACAATTATGCCGAAAATTCTTCTTATTATTTACTTACCTACGAATTTATTTTTGTTTGCACCATAATCAGCATAGGTAGGTAGGAGAAAAAAGAACAGATTTGTTGCAACATAAGATTGACTTGGAGAAATGTGTAAGCAGATGAACAAATCAATTCATACGTATCACGTTTTATTGAATACAATAATTATAATTCTAATTCATTCATTCTTATAAAATGCGTACATAGAATTTCACACAAGTACCGATCGTAGTAGTATTTCATGAATGCTGAAGTGATAATAGGTTTTCTTGACATGAAGAATGAAATTCACCTTATTTGTTCAGAAAAGACATCATTGACACACAGTTCGTAGCCTGTTATCCGAAATCTGAAACAAAAATTTGCATCCGCACATTATAAAGCAGTTAGCTATGTCTACTAGCTATGTCTACATCCGTATTCTAGGTGAAATAAAACTGTTTCACTGGATGTAATTTATTTATTACTTTAGGCAAGAAATACTGACCCCCCCCCCCCCACCTTTATCCACCTTAACATTTCTAGCGGCTTAGGAGCCTCGAATTTGAAGAGCATTTTAAAATCCATGATCTACGACACCCAACATGCGAATTCGAGTTCAAACCCCCCCCCCCCCCACCTCCCCAACGCCAACAATGGTGCCAGTCTGGCACCAAAGCGGAAATACGTCGTAACATTGAACTTTCATCTGTTAGTTTTAGTAGGCGGTCCGTCGAGGTTCACATCCGTATCCAAGGTGAAACACAAAAACAAAAGAAAAAAAAACACGAAATATGCGGTTTATGGTGTCCTGGCTCCATGGTGGCACCACTATTAGTTCCATGGTGGTACAGAGAATAATTCATGAAAATTCGGAGGTATAATGAGAATTTTTCCTCAATTTCAAAGCTTGGGTACAATTAGTAAGTAGTAAAGGAACGGAAATATTGAAAAATCGGATATTTTGTGAATATTATCCCCCCACTCACCCCCTCCCCTTGCGAATTTTGGTACTCTGGTAAAATCATGTACAACTCGGAAGTTATTTGAGTCAAACAAAAAAAGAAACACGCAAAACGGTTGGAAATTGAGGCCTGGGCAGAGTTTACAAGATTACGCACGCAAACGCACGTTTTTTAATCATTAACCCCCCCTTTCCCCCCTCTTAAAAAGCAAAATCCAAAATTCCGGCGCCGTAGTGCACAACTAGATAGTATTTCGCGTCAAACGAGAAAAGAACCACGAAAATCATTTGAGAACTAAGGCCTGGGCAGAGTACACAAGATTATGCCCAAAAACGCACGTTTTTCGAGCATTAACCCCCCCTTTCCCCCCCTTAAAAGGCAAAATTCGAAATTCCGGCGACGTAGTGCACAACTAGATAGTTTTCCGCGACGAACAAAAAAAGAACCACGAAAATCGGTTGAGAACTAAGGCCTGTGCAGAGTACACAAGATTTTGTTACACACACACATACACACACACACACAGACATACACCTATGGTTTTTTTTTCGCGGATTTGGATTCAGAATGGTCTAAAACGGATTACTGTGTGGTTATTTTTTTTTCTGTTGAGTGTTGTCCTTTCCTTCACCCCAGATCGATCGCATAAGGACGCCCAAGTCTTACTGTGGCACGTCCTAAAAACCCATAACTTATTGTAGGAATCGAAGGTTTATTTACTCCTCTCACACGCAAAAATATACCCAAAGCTGTTTGCACCTATGTGCAGTTTTGAAAGATCATGAAAGTTTTGAAAAAATACATCACAAAAGTCAAATTACACATACTTCTTTTTTTTTAACACGAGGCTGTACTTTACTCCCTGAGGTTTCTTTAGGGAGTCTGAACTGGCTTGGAGTAAACTAGTGCTCTGACTACCAGATCTCCCCAAAACTCTTACCGTCATTTTCGAACTTCTGTGAGAACCTTTACCCCGCCTACTCTTCCTATTCTTAATAAATAAAATATACCCAAGAAAAAAAAACAACAACAAAAATTGAAAACCTGTTTAAACAAATTGAAAAAATCTGTTGTTCAGAATAATATTGATACCTTAGAGCACAAAGGGGCTATATCCAAAAACGGAGTTTTGAGAAAAACGCAAAAGAAGTTATCACCAGTTCACAATTCCTAAAATAATGGCTTATTACTAAACTCTTTAATTTCTTCAGGAAATTTTCGAGCTATAATCGTCAAGAAGGTCAAGAATTGTTTTGTTAAATTTGAGTTTCAAATCCTTGAGGTTCAAATCCTTCTTCTGGGACATCAAAGATATTTTGAATACTTTGCACCAAGTGTTGTTTTTGAATGTTCAATCTCCAGTTGTTCATTTCCTGATTTTTAGGTGGTTGAAGAGCAATTGGAAGATGAAGACAACGACGATAACTACACTCTGGGTAAAGTAGCTGACATTATCCACGCTCTCTTCGTCACTTACAAGGAAGATTTCTATTCTTATTTCGACCACATAATGGGACACTTCGTCAAAATGATGGTGAGTAGAACATGACTAATAAATTATAGTTTAAGATCCTCTTCTAGTCTGAAGGTGCGTCGAGAGTGGGAGAGTACAATCCATCAGAGCCTGGAACTCTTCCAATGGCAACCCCAAGCAGCGAGTGAGTGTCTTTTGCTGAAAACCGCCGTGATTTAACCAAATAACGTGCAAGGTGGTTTGCCCAATTGGTATGCTCTGAAATGAGCAGTTGGTAGCGTGATTTATGACCCTTACAAAACTTATAGGAAACCCCTACTAAATACTGTGCTGTTGAAATTTGTAGAATCGTGTGATATTGTAGCATCTTTTGGTCGAAACGACTCAGGGTCCTCTTTCAACAAGAAAAAGGCAAGACGTGGTTTTTTTCTCCATTTATTAGCAACGGTTTTTAGCTTTCCAGCATCTTCAGGCTAAAAAATTAATATTAAATAAAATTAAAATTAATTCAACAATGAGAAAAGTCGATAACATAAAATAACAATAACGGCTCATCAATCTGGTCAAACACTTTTATTAAAATATACAATATTTATCACAATATAGGATTGTCACAATACTTCTTTCATAAAAATCTCCTCCCTGGTTCTCCTTTCCTCTCCCAAGTCATAAAATAACGCATAAAAAGCATAAAATAACGAGAACATTTTTTATTCCATGGGACTCGGCTCTTCCTAGGGTACATGCTGAAGGAATAAAAACAGTGGAAGTGTTGCCTAACAACATCTCTTCGCCAAACAACCTCTCTTTCATCTTCATCGCCCAAACTTGTGTTCCTTCAACATACTTTTTCTCTCATTTTCTAAAATATTTAAATCTAACTATTCATTAAGATAAATAAAGGATTATTCCGCGTAATTTGTGTTACCTCATCACGTTTATCTTAATGAATAAGTAGATTGAAATATTTTAGAAAATGAGAGAAAAAGTATGTTAAAGGAACAAGTTTGGGCGATGAAGATGGAAGAGACGTTGTTTGGCGAAGAGATGTTGTTAGGCAACACTGCCACTGTTTTTATTCCTTCAGCATGTACCCTAGGAAGAGCCGAGTCCCATGGAATAAAACATTTTCTCGTTATTTTATGCTTTTTATGACTTGGGAGAGGAAAGGAGAACCAGGGAGGAGATTTTTATGAAAGAAGTATTGTAACAATCCTATATTGAGATAAATATTGTATATTTTAATGTAAGTGTTTGACCAGTTTGATGTGATGGTATTGCTTTTTTATGTTATCGATTTTTCTCACTGTTGAATTAATTTTAATTTTATTTAAAATTAATTTTTTAGCCTTTAGATGCTGGAAAGGTAAACCAGCGAAACCGTTGCTAATAAGTGGAGAAAAAAACCATGTCTTGCCTTTTCCTTGATGGAAGTCAAAAAATCGTTAAATCGTAAATAAATAATTGCACGAATACGGGGGAAAATCGTATTCAAAGTGTGAATACGATTGTATTCGTATTCATATTCATACCTGTATTCGTATTCATAATCATAAAGTCGCAGATATGATTTGTATTCATAATCGTATTTATGGATAAGAATTCGCCCATCTCTGGCCACATCATTCAAATCTTCAGCTTTCATTAGCTTCCCTAATTTCTTCTAAACATTTTCTCGACGAACAGACCCAATGACCGTTATTCCTAACCCATGCTCTTTTGAAATTTTTTTAAAAAATTGACTGAAATACCTCATTGGAAAGAACTCGTTTTGAATTAGTACATACATGTTTGACGGGTGTGCTTGTGGGCTTCACATCTACAATGGAATGTGGGCTTCCACATCTGCAATGGAAAATTCGTACATCTAATCTTCCTGTTTCGTTTTACAGGAACCAGATCAACCTTGGTCGGACCGGCAATGGGGTCTCTGTGTATTCGATGACGTCATAGAGTTCGGAGGTCCATCATGCATCAAATACCAGCAGTACTTCCTCCGACCGATCGCAGAGGGCGTTTCAGACAAAAACGCGGCTGTGAGACAAGCAGCTGCTTATGGTTGTGGCACTTTAGCTATGAACGGTGGCCCTGCTTTTGCGGGTAAGTAGATGTTCATATCTGAAAATCACGTAACTGCCGAGAACTGATGGTAAAAAAAACTGGAAACAAGTTCAAGAATAGACCCTCTGAGTTAATAATGTTGATGTTCACCTTTCATGTGAACATCCTGTATAGTTCAGCCACCACTGTAGTAAAAAAAAACCTGTACAGCTGCAGTAAACACCCTATATAGCGCAGCCACTAATATAATAAAAAGCTTAAAACGAAGAGTGAAAACCAAAACTACAAAGAACATAAAACTGGGGCACCCAATTCGGGATTGTGCGGGTTGGTGTGTAGACGGTCCCCTATGAAAATCATCATCCTCGGACTAATAGAAGCGACTGCGCATGCGCAAACATGAATTTCCTTGTAACAGCCTTAACTTCCCCATTTTCTACCTGATTTCGAAGAAATTTTCAGGGATGTTACAGATTAGTATTTAGATGGTCCCCTATGAAAATCATCATCCCCGGACTAATAGAAGCGACTGCGCATGCGCAAACATGAATTTCCTTGTAACAGCCTTAACTTCCCCATTTTCTACCTGATTTCGAAGAAATTTTCAGGGATGTTAAAGATTAGTATTTAAACAGTCCCCTATGAAAATCATTTCCCCCGGACTGATAGTAGCTACTGCGCATGCGAAAACGTGAATTTCCTTGTAACAGCCATAACTTCTACATTTTCCATCTGATTTCGATGATATTTTCAGAGATGTTACAGATTAGTATTTAGATGGTCCCCTATGAGGGTAGTGAACGGTACTTAGAGATTGGTGCTTTGAGATTAACTACTATGCATTGGATCATCTATATAATCAGGTTATGGATACGAGGAAGCTATGTGCCACACCCACTTGGCAGACGTTTTTTTTTTCTTCGGTTTTTCGATTTCGAACTTTACTGTTTCATGAAATTTTGCATCTGAGGACTATGGATTTCTCGATCTCAGCGCTTTTAGCGGCCGTAAATGAACTATTCCAGGATGACGTCATTTTTCCGGTTTTTTTAAACGTTCGTATTTTCTACACAGTTTTGTTTATTCGTAAATTAGGAAGTTCGGGCTGAAAGTTTGCCGTAGGAGGTTTTTCGAGGTGTTGAATCCGATTTTGGGGTCAAAAATAGGAAATTCCGACATGGTGAAATTCCTCATATTGGTGGGGGTAAGAGCGTACTTTCAACATGTTCCACAAACACGCACGCACTCCTACACCAAGGACAACTAAAAATAACAAAATCTTCTAAATTTAATATTGACAAAGTGATAGGTAACAAGTCATAATCAAGACATGCAAAAATCTGGCGATGATTAAAGCTTTCCTTGTGTTTGGATGCAGCCAACGGGTTCGAATCATTAGGGTTTCCACAAGCAATTTTCCTGAGACGATCTTGGTCCTAGTAGGTCTGGTGTTAAAGAAATCACACGGACGAGAGGGGAATCGGTTTTTTAGGAACTGTATTCGTCGTCCAGAATAATAAGAGTGAGGTCTCTTGCCACTTACAGAAATTGCATTTTAACATTTTTCTGCACTCCTTGCACTTCATATAGTTTTGGAAGGGGGACTGGCCTACTTTCGCGGTGTTCCCATCAGAGTTCGCGGTCGGGGTTGACAGCCGGTTATCAACCGCTATCAGCACCACCACCCTTCATCGTTGTCCCAGCTGTGGGCGCTGCGTGGACACTGGCGGGTGGTGGTTGAAGGCCCATGACATTCCTATCTACAGTTGAAAATTATGTTTCAATGTAATTTCACCTGTACCGATACGATCTTCAAAATTGCCACCCTGTTTTTTGCAGGAACGTGCGCCGAGGTGCTTCCCAGACTCGCTGAAATGATCAACGACCCTGAATCCCGACTGGAGGAGAACATCAACTCGACTGAAAACGCAATTTCCGCCGTCACCAAAATCCTGCAGCACAACAGCGCAAGCGTGAACGTTGATGAAATTCTTCCTCATTGGTAAGTTCGTCCTTCAATGTCGATTTCTTCATGATCTTTGAGGAAGGGTTTACATTACATTTGCGGGGGGGGGGGGATGTGACTGTGTTCGCTGCGGCGCGTGTCGTTTGGTGGCGATTCTTGGACCGGCTACTGTAGGAGGTCGTGTGTTCGAGACTCGCCTCATCCCCCCCCTCCCCGTTCAACCCACGGCTGTGAGGCAATGGGAAGCCATGCGCGAAATCATCAGAACAAATTCTAATCTTCCCTTTGGAAGACAGCTGATGACGTCAGGAATGGCAGTTGGACGAAAATCCAACCTGAAATGGTTCTTTACTTAACTTACTCGACCTGCATGTTCGCTAGCGTTTGCAATCAATTTTGTGCTGCGTAACAAGCAATTGACGTCTTTTTTTTTTTAATTATTAACCCTTAATGTATTGAGGTATCTTTTCGGAAGTCCGATTTCTACCTGCAATACTTTCTCCACTATTAAACCTAATTTGACAGCCGTTGGCTGTCTTGATACTCCAACTATCGATTATGTAAGTAAACGTAATGATACAAACGTAATAGCTCAAACAAATAATAATAAATAATAATAATTCTCGAGTTGACAGGCTATAGTAGGGCCTTCTAGGTGTCTTCTACCCTCATTTCTCACCTTGTATGCTATTACTGGGGTTTCCTTGTCAGAGATGACGATACTAAGGCAGCAAAGATCCCTTTATGAAGTGAACCTTCCCCACCTTATTCTTTGGTTCTGTACTTTAAAAGAAATAACCGACCCCAACATCCCACCAAGGATTTTTCCAAGTTTCTTTCTTCTACTCCAACAAAAGTGGGTTTATAGACACATTCTGCTCACGCAGATAGCGCTAGTGTGGTCCTTGGAAAGATCATTCTAGAGCTGACAGACCGTAATAAGTACATGTAGCTCACTCCAAGTACAACTTCCTACTCAAATATTCTATAAATACATCTAAATTTTTAACAAGTAGGAAATTAAGGGTTAAGTAACATTTTTGTGCACAGCACTATATAGTGGTCCAATAAAGTTATATAAACAACAAAAACATGTATGTATAATGTACGTACTAGGTCTAGTCCAATAACTTCCTAGTAGAGAATATTCATTGAGTACAAAAGCACTGTACTGGCTACTGACTAGAGGCGAACTGCGGTAAAAAGTTATCACTTTTGAACACGAGTAGTTTGAGGGGAGAAGGGAAGTAGTGGAAGGACGGCTGATTTGCATTGACTTTGATTGTTCAGTTGCTCAGTTGAAACCCTCGGCAAAGTCGGAATGATGCTTTCGATTCAGTCTTCGCAGATGTCGCGGTGGGGGTCGATCCTGAGGTATGCAGCTTATCAAACAGTTTCGATGCGTTGAAGCCTTCTGGTAGGACACGTGGTATGCGGCAATCAAGCTATCCTGAACTGTAGGAACTTTAAGATCTTTATGAAGTTCCTCGTTTCTTACATACCAGTTTGCACCTGTGACAAGCCGTAAAGCACGGTTTTGTTGGACTTGGATCCTATTTATTTGGGTTTTGGATCCAGAAGACCATAGGCGGCTTCCGTAGCTCCAAATTGGTTTGATCAGCGTATTGTAAAGGAGAAGCTTGTTCTTTATGCTGATTCTATTGTTCGTGAGGAGTGGCCTAAAGGCCGGTCTACACGGTGAGAGCTAGAGCGACACTAATTGCGTAGAGCAGTGTCAGCTGAGTCTACACTATGAGCCCTGAGAGCCTAGAGATGAGTGTCTGAGACCGCTCTCGCTGTTGATCTCGCGAGAGCAGTCTCAGGTCTGCCTACACAGTCTCGCTTTGTTGCACTTGCGCGAGATTCCTCCAGTCTCATTCTAAACAAAATATCGCTCGCGCGGCACTCCCCCTATCACTGGTTATTAAGAGGAAACGGGAAAGAAGAATTAAACGTCGTATTTGGGTGAAAGAATGGGTTCTACAACGAAAGCAATTCGGTGTGTACACGACTCTACTTCCTGAGCTGACTGCAAGTGATCCAAAGATGTATATGAACTTCGTACGAATGTCGGCCACAAATTTTCAGGAACTGTTGAGCAAAATTTCTCCACTAATCAAAAAACAAGATACTACAATGAGGGAATCCATACAACCCGGAGAAAGATTAGCAGTAACCCTCAGATTTTTGGCTTCAGCTAATTTAATGTGAATACTTCGTAACAAACTATTGTTGACTAATAATAAAATTTTATTCATAAGAAAATGTAGAAGCAAATATTTGTTTATATGTATATTTTCAGGAGACTCGTACTATTCGTTGTCATAATATTTCGAAATGGTTTGAACAGGAATCTTGAATAAATATTATTTATTCAAGATTCCTGTTCAAACCATTTTGAAAATAATTCCCGAATTTTGTGATACAATACAATACAATACAGCTGTTTACAATCGTTCGTAAAGGTGAGTTTGCTCTTGGTCGATTAATCCCGAATTGATCGACTGGTTTCGTTTATGAAGCTCTCGGTTTCTTCTTTTGTCCATTGACGGCCGGAATTCGCCATCCAGCTCTAGGCAATAGTTGCACGTTGTTGAAACTCACTGAGACTAGTTGCCGAGAGTGGTTGCGCAGGAGTCTCCACGTCGAGAGTGCAGAGGGAACGCGAGAGCACTAGAGCACTCTACGAGAGCAAGCGCAACTGCTCTAGGAGGTGTCCACACTGCTCTCGAGTGCTCTCTGCTCTCGCTCTATGGCAATAAGTGTCTCCGTGTAGACCGACCTTAAGCTGACCAATCCTGTAGCGTAATCTAGCTGCCAAGTCATCAACATGGTTTTTCCAAGTAAGACGCTTATCCATGGTCATACCGAAGTATTTAACGTGGGTTGTGAGCTCAAGAGTCGACCCATCCATCTCCAAAGGAGGAATTCTATAATTGCGTTTGTAGGTAAATGCGGGGTTAGATTTGATTTTGACGGGTCAAAACAAACAATTGACGTCTGCGAACGCGAATTGGAAGGACATTGCCTGCACACAGTTGAACTAACAATTGTGCTTTGAAAGAAGCTATAAGCCGTCTGTCGTAATGGGGTGTTCCCTCGGTATCCCATTTTCTGAACAAATGACAAATAAATAAAAAATAAATTAAATTTTAAATAAATAAAAATTGTAATAAATTTTAAATAAATAAAAAAATAATAAATAAATTTTAAATAATAAAAATTAATAGATAAAAATAAATAAATAAAATTTTAAATAAATAAAAAGTTTAAATAAATAAAAAATTTAATAAATTTTAAATAACTAAAAAAAAATTAATAAATAAAAAAAAACTTATGACGTGTGAGTATTCCTGGGATACGGTAAAAAGAGAAATACATTCTTGGGGATAAGGAGGATATGATGATACCGAAATTCGCTTACTGGGGGCAGTTGGGAGGTGACGGTGAATTTGGAACCAGCAGGGGTGTCCGAGAGTGTTGAGTGCTGGTGGGACTTCACCACCCCCTTCTCCTTCCTTCAAGGTCATCCGTGGTAGGTGTTATTTAGTAGGGCTAGTATTCATACAGGGTGTCCCATGTCAAGGACCGAAAAAATTCGATTCTACAACTAATGAGAAAATGTATGTTAGCAACTTTGTTTTAACCCCTTGTTTTTCCCATTTTAAGATTTTTTTCGTAGGTTCGAGTTACATCTACTAAAATTAGCCTAACTAACTTGATTTACCATAAACATGTAAAAATAAGGGCACCGTTGGAAAGAGGGTCAAATTTCCCATCTTTATAGTTCCAACAATAAACCATGCCTTTTCTTGGTTGCATGTTTCCAGTACCTGACAGACTGGAAGGTTCGGGAAATCAATCACTGGATAATTCACCATCGATTACTTTGCAATGTGTCTGCCGTCAACGTCACTGGTATCATCTATGGCGACCCAAATTGGTCCTTAGTTTCAGTGTTGATGTCAGATAGTGTGTTAAACTCGCACATATTATTTGTATTCCCTACCATGTTATTGTTGCTACATACGCGACAGTGTTACTTAGTTACTGAATTCTCATTTCATTAGGGGTATTCATGGTCTGGGAGATTCGATGTCGAATCGTCGAATTTCGAATTTGGAGATTCGACGGGAGTCAATGCGCATGCGCACCGGCAAATACGACGATTCGATTTACGACGGGCTGAAGGCGTCGAATTACGAGATTCGACGTCGAATTACGAACCCTAGCGCTAGCGGCCGTTGTGCGAAGCAACTATCATAACAAACTCCTTATCAACAAACTCTCGTCGTTTCCCTTTTTACTTCCTTTTTATTTTATTCCCTTTTTGAATTTATTTAATTTATTGTTTTATTTAATTTATTATTTTTCTCGATGAGGGTGATAACAGTGACTTGGTTGCGTCTGATGCCGCAAGGAGCGCTACTCACAATTTGATATTCGACGATTCGACGGGAGAAAATGTGGGAGCCTCATGAGACCCTCGAGTTTACGACGATTCGATATACGAAGATTCGACGATCGAATCAGACCATGAATACCCCTATTGTGTGCTCGAATTTCGTTCAATGAAGCCTTAATTATCGAGGTCAGCTTTATCTCTGATAAATAGTTCTTTCTCAGAGTGATCTTGTCTGGCATCTTTGTACCCGTATGCTTCTCAAAAAAAAAAACCTTGAAAGGAGGAGGGTTGATTTTGTAGAAGGGGACATAATCCTTAACCAGAGCAGAGCATAAATCCGTGAACAGACCAGCCTCACTTGATGTTGTTGGCGATGCAATGAAACTTTGTCGCAAATCATGTTTTTAGCATAGTACATGCTTCAACCTTGGACTAATCATCCGAAAAACGTCACACCGGAGGGGTGACGCAGATGAGGTGACAGCGTGTGTCACGCGGGGCTGTTCTCCACCCATCCGTCTCATCCCTACTCCGCCAAAAAGCGCGGCTAAAGCTTGTTCCATGTTTCTTGAATTTTCGCCAAAGGCTCAAAGCAGTGAGCATCCTGGGGAGACCCAAAGGACCGAGTTTACTTTTTCCTTCATTTTTGAAGTAGGTTTTATCGATAGTAAATTGGTAAAAATATGAAAATAAAAATGATCTAAATCAATATGAAACCATGTGAAACGTAAAGTTCTTTGCATAAATGGCGATAAAAGACCTAGAAAAGATATCTATTAAACGTTTGTGTAATAATTTGCAGCGTTTTTAATTTAAACCGAGGCGAAAACACTACATAGTGATGTATTTTGCAGGTTGTCATGGCTCCCAGTCTGGGAAGACAGGGATGAGGCTCCTCACGTCTACGGATACTTGTGTTCTCTCATAGAAACCAACAACACAGTCGTGCTCGGTCCTAATAGTTCCAACATCCCCCGCCTCATCGCCATCATCGCCGAGTCCTTCCACAGAGGCGCCATTTGCCAGAAACACCCGGTTGCTCAGAGAATGATCAGCATCATTAGGCAAATACAAGTGAGTGAAACTGAGCTGTATTTTGTTAATTATACTCGTACTTCCGAGCAAAGTAACTCTTTTAACTTATTCAGGGTATCCCAGGATTAATGATTTTAAATCCGGGGACTGATTCTACGACTAATTTGCTACATATCTTTCGTTCAGTAACATTCTTGCTTCCGTGTCTACCAAAGTAACGATAGCTTTGTTTTCACATTTCAAGGTTGAAAATGTTTTCCAAAATCAAAATTTCCTCTCGGTTTTACGTTTTAGACCTTCCTGAACAGTTTTGGTTACGCTGTCTGTCATGAAATCCTTGAACGGGCAAAACTGTACGACGTTATTGACAGATTTAGATGAAATTTCCAGGGATAGTGCGGGTAGGCGTGTAGATGGTCCCCTATGAAAATCATCACCCCCGGTCTGCCTGTAGCCACTGCGCATGCGCAAACGTGAATTTCCTTGATACAGCCATAACTTCCAAAATTTCCATCCGATTTCGAAGAAATATTCAGATATTGTGCCTTGTAGATGGTCCCCTATGAGGGTAGTGCAAGTTAGTTACTTAGAGATTTATGTTTTGAGATAGGTACGCAACGGGCGGAATTCATAGACGACTCAAACGCAAGAGAACGCTCAAGTACAAGGTTCATCCGCTTGGGGCGAATTCATAAACGTGTCTAGGAGGTGCGGTTGCTCGAGCGGTATTCATAGACAAAAAATGGCGCTGAGTGAATGGTTAGCCCTCACTCAACGCTGCAAAATCCCAAGCGCTGGCAGGAGTACACTTGAGTGGTTGGTCAGTGTCGACCTGATGATATTGCATTACCGCACGGTGATGATATTTACAAAATCCTTCATTATTAATTTTTAATTAATAATTAATTAATTGAAAAAACATTATTAATTAAAAACTTATATGTGAACAAATAACTCCGGCATTTTCCGCACATATCACCCCTAACCAACATGGATTCAGACGTGGGAGATCAACCTCAACCAACCTTCTCGAATTCCAAGAATTTACTCTCCAGGCGTTGGGTAAAGGGCATCAGGTGGATCTCATTTCTACTGATTTTTCGAAAGCCTTCGATCTACTTTCCCACCGAGCTATCCTATCTGTACTGAACGGGCTGGGAGTGTTTGGGTGCCTGCTTGCGTGGATGGAGAGTTACTTGACCGATCGATCTATGATGGTTCGTCTGAGGGACACCGTATCAAGACCCTTCTTTGCCTCATCAGGAGTTCCGCAGGGTTCCCATTTGGGTCCCTTGCTCTTCCTATTGGCCATTAACAACATTCAAACCATATTCAAGGGGGTTAGGTTTCTTCTGTTCGCTGACGATCTGAAACTGTTTCACACCATAGCCTCACCCTCGGACTGTTTGGTGCTGCAGGAGAGTCTTGACTCCCTCATGCGTTGGTGCCCATCGAGTGGTTTGTCTCTCAACCCGTCGAAGTGTTCAGTAATGACATTCCACCGGTCCCAGACTCCGTTTGTCCACCTATACATGATAGGCGATGAGCCATTAAGGCGGGTGAATGCCGTGCGCGACTTAGGAGTGCTCCTCGACTGTCATCTATCGTTCTCGGACCATATTTCGGCAATCTCTGGCCGTGCAATGCGGGTCTTGGGATTCATCAAGCGGAACACCAGAGATTTCGATTATATACCAGCTATAATGACACTCTACAAAGCGCTGGTGACTCCAATTTTGGAGTATGCCTCGGTTGTCTGGAATCCATTTTACCAGTGCCACATCAGCCAACTTGAGAGGATTCACCGTGGATTTTTAAGGTATGTGGCATACAAGCTTCTTATTGCGCGGGAGAACCTTGATTACAATTCCCTGGCTGCTGAGATTGGCCTGATGAGTCCCTCAGCTCGCAGACACCAAGCGGATGTGGGATTCCTGTTGGGATTGGTTCGGGGATCGGTGGACGCACCAGCTCTCCTGGCGGAGATCAGATTTCTCGTCCCTCGATTGGCCACACGTTCTCACGAGCTCTTCTGGACACCATTCTCTCCCTCTAACTACCTGTACAACCGCCCACTATGCAGGATGCCCCGAGTGATGAATCGGGCCCTCCAGGAGTGCCCAGACCTGGATATTTTTCATCACTCAGCGAGGGTCATCAAGAGCAAAATTATAAGCAAATGGACTGTTAACACGTAACCTTGTCTCCTCTATTATTTTCTATTATCTATCTATTATCATCTGCGCTTCTCTTTAATATGTAAATTTTTCTATTTTATCGTTGTATTGGGCTTGCCCGTATTAAATAAATAAATAAATTATTCTTCTTACAAAATGAAAAAACTGGGCTGTGCCGAAAAAAACGAATGAATTTTGATTTTAATTATTGAATTTTGATTTTTTACATTCAAATTCAAAAAGCTTTTTTTGGAAATGTTTCGGATTAACTACGATGTTTGATGGTTTACGTTTGAAAGTACGAGAAACACAAGGAATTGGTTGTTTCCAATTTTTTAGTTCTGGTTACAATAATGTTATAATCTTGGAAGGTTACCGGCGATACCATCTCCGACTTGAGGAGTGGTATCTTCAATACGATCGGTGGCATTTACTGCGCATGCGCAGAAGGCGTGTTATCTCAACGTCCTTATCGCTCTAGGAACTCGCTAATCTCTGAGGGGGACGACACTCAATGTGCTGTAATCCAGTATTATAAATGTGTAATTAAATTCTCAATCATATTGATACCATATTTGATGAAATAAAAATATTATTGTACTGTTTATTGAATAGTGTAGGAATTCTCCTCCGACCTGTATATTTTACAAAATGTACGCGTTAACCCTTAATTTCCCACTAGTTCGAGTAATTTGTTTTATCGTATTTTTAAAAATTAAAGTGAGATGTACCTATTTTGACAAATCTGTAGAATATTTGAGAAGAACGTTCCTCAAAGGCCCTATTACAGTCTGTCAGCTCAAGAATGATCTCTCCATGGGCCACACTAGCGCTATGTCAGCAATATCTGTCTATAAAGTCAACTTTGCTAGAGTAGAAGAAAGAAACTTGGAAAAATCCTTGGGATCTGTGCTAGGCACTCTGGAAAGTGGCGCCATGTCTGACGAGGATACCCTACCAGCAGCCTACAAGGTGAGAAATGGGGTAGATGGTACCTCGAAGGCCTTAATACAGTCTGTCGGCGCGAGAATAATTTTTTCCTTCGAATTATTTTGTTTTTACTATTACGTTTTCTTACACAATCGATAGTTCTGTACCTCAGAGGTCGATTATCGTAAGTGACATTTTGGCGATTTTGCAGCAGAGCCAAAAGAAGTTGTGGGCACACCTATTTTGATCCCTATGGCCCATTCTGATGACTTTATCATGCTCAAATTAATTCTGTAGAATCTGTTTATGCCTACCAATACAATAGAATACAAAATACAATAGAAAGAATGCACATACAAAACAAAAATCTCGAAAACGAGAATTTTGGACATACGATAGTTGATCTCTGAGGTACAGAGTTGGAGTATCAAGATAGTCAACGGCTGTCAGTTTTGGGGTAAAAGTGGAAAAATTGTTGCTGATAAAAATGGAACTTCCAAAAAGATACTTCGGGATATTAAGGGTTGACGTGTGCCATAGCTAAGCTAAAAAACAATAAAGCTTCAGGAGATGATGGGGTTGTGGCTGAGTTTTTGAAAATGGTGGTGAGCGGATGGCTGGATCCCTTCATAATCTCATAGTACTTGTTTGGAATGAGGAACGAATGCCGAAAGACTGGGAAACAAGTCTAATCTTCCCTATTCACAAGAAGGGAGACAAACTGGTCTGTCAGAACTACAGAGGAATCTCCTTACTTGCCGTGGCGTCCTTTCGTTGATCCTCCTCAACAGGATCAAGGATTATGCGGAGGCAACCCTCGGAGACTACCAGTGTGGTTTTAGGCAGAATAAAGGGACCTTGGATCAAATATTTATCCTTAGGCAGGCAACCGAAAAGTTTGTTGAACATGGAATGGACCTGTACATACTCATCATTGATTACCAGCAGGCGTTTGATGGATTGAGTCGAGTTGGGGTGGCTAACGCATTGAGGAGAAGTGGAACGCCTGAAAAACTTGTGAGACTGGTGGAGATGACCCTAAGAGGAAGTATTTCGAAGGTACTGGTGGGTAATAAGACCGGTGATCCATTCGAAATCAGTTCAGGTGTCAGACAGGGTGATTCACTGTCGGCAACATTGTTTAACTTGGCCCTCAATGAAGCAGTCAAGGTGGTTGACAAAAAGGGTACAATCGTGGATAAGTCTTGGCAAATCCTCGCTTATGCTGATGATTTGGCCATCATGGGTCGTAGTATTCATGCGTTGAGGGAGGCGTTCGGAATGTTGAACGAAGCAGGAAAGTCTATGGGACTTCGTGTGAACGAACTGAAGACTAAACTCCTCAAAGTATCTCCCAGCAGCACTGCTCAACTGCAGAAAGTCAGCTTCGGTCCCTTTACGTTTGAAGAGGTTGATTGCTTCTCTTATCTCGGCAGCTCGATTAATAGAAGAAATCGAGTGAGGGAGGAGATAATCTCCAGAATGATGGCAGGCAACAGAGCGTTCTATGCCAACAAAAAACTTTTTACCAGCCGACTGCTCTCCAGAACCACAAAGATGAAGCTCTATAGAACCCTAGTTCGCCGGTCGTGTGCTATGGCTCTGAAGCATGGACCATGTTGGCAGAAGACGAGGAACGACTGAGGGTTTTTGAAAGAAAGGTGATTAGAAGAATTTATGGAGCGATTCACGAGAGATCTGGATGGAGAATAAGGAAGAATAGGGAAATAGAGGAGATATTGAGGCAGGAAGATATAGTGCGCTTCATCAAAGCAGGAAGAATACGCTGGTTCGGCCACGTGGAAAGGATGCCACCCGAGGAAGGTCCGCGGAGGATGATGAGAGCCAGATTGGCCACAAGAAGAAGAAAGGGTCGACCCAGAAGCCGACTGATGAGGTCCTTCGTGATCTGAGAGTGGTTGGTCTCAGAAGGAACCAGGCTGAAGACAGAAGCCGGTGGAGGAAGGGAGTTCGGGAAACCAAGGGCCACATCGGCCTGTAGAGCTCTTCAGTAAGTAAGTAAGTATTAAGGGTTGACGTGTCAGTCAGAGCTCAAACTTTCAAATTTATTTCTTTTCACCCGGTTCGACAACCAATTTTCCAAGCTCATCGATTCAACTGATCTAACGTTTCTGTTAAACCTTCCTGTTCACAGAGCAGCGGCGAAATTTTCCAACTCTGCGTCAACCAGCTGACTGCTGAGCAGCAAGTCGCCCTCAGCGAGCTTCTCAACGAGTGAACTTCACCTCCGCTCTTCAGTGTGCTGACAAAATCCCTGGGATGAATAATTGCATTTTCTGTGATTTAAAAAAAATTAATTATTGCTTTGTATAAAACTAGAGCATGCGGGATCTTGTTCTACATAATCGATAAATTTCTCGTCAAGAGGCAGTAAACCAAGAGTTTTTCAAGAATTCTCAATAAGCTACTTCCAAAAAAATAGTTCAATGCATCAAGATTGGTCCATTTCTTAGTAGACAAAAGAACGCCTCTCCCAGATGGGTATATTTTTGTACATTCTGACTCGAATTTTGAACTAGTAAATTGATGTTTTAGTTGCAATGGCTCAAAAGCCAACTAGTACATTTTATCATTATAAATTGATTGAAACCTCTTCGAGTTCGAGATCTTTTTAGTTAATTCTGTATTCTGTTGTACGAGAGAATTCTTCCACGTGGGATGTTTCTAAACAGCGTTATTATTTCATAAATTTCGTACAAGCGTTGGAATTGTATTAGTAGCAGGTGGTTTTACTGGGAAGAGTTTGCGGTTTGAGGCGCGGAAACGTGAAAAAATCTTCACTCGAGATGTGGGGAGAAGAACGGAATCATGTATGAAGTTGCTTGGAAGTGATACGTTACGTCTCAAATCAGCTGATGGCCTGTGTGTGTGTGGGGGGGGGGGGGGTGTAAGTATGGCGGCCACACTCGCTTTTGAACATCCTTGCAATGAGTACCGTCATTCTGCATGTACTTCTCCGAACAAATCCGATTTTCGACAAACAACTTCCATACACATCCATCACATCAATATAAATAAATAAATCAATTCGCGTGTCCAAATGTGTTCGAAGTTAAACACGAGTTCTTTCAATACAAAATAGAAAATAATTTCCCATTCTTGGTTAACCACCTGTTACAAGTCCTCAACTCAATATCTACCTACCCTGATTTCCAATTGACCAATAAAGCTCATATTGTTAGTCAAAATAGCCCCGTATTTAAACCTCCTATTTTCACCATCGTGCTCTATTATTTTCTGCCGTGTGTCTATGGAACCTTTCTAGTATTTAATACTTGTACCTCCGTTGGTGCGTGCTGGAAAATTCCGTTGATTTCTGAAAAAAACGTATATTTTTTCGCTATCCTCATAAATTCTAGGTAGACATGAACTTCTCTCTCCAGAAGTCGAAGGGTTAACTCGTAAAACACTCCGACTAACATCCGTTTACACGATGAGCACGGTTTTGTTTTCACCTTCATCAGAATATTGTTTTCATCTTCATATTTAATTGTTCATTTTTGGGGAGCACACTTGAAAATCCCATAACGGCCGTTTTCAAGGTTCGTTGTTATCACTGTGATTTTCACGATCAAGGTTTGCGCGTTGTAAGTAATAACTTATATAACGGAATGTTTGCCGCAAGCTCGTCGAAAAAAAAGTCAGAGTTCTCTTCTCTGTGCGGTATCATAGAGACAACTCCTCTATGAGGGGCAACCTTAGAGATCTCTTCTCTATGGGCGGTATTACCATAGAGATACCTCCTCTATGGGGCGCAACCGAATTTAGCGCCTCGTTTTCTTTGTGTTGTTTGCAGTAGGCGCTCTCTACTATAAATCACGACTATTATGTAAATAGATATTAATACTACGTAGCGATTAGGGATCTTTGAGTTTTTTAAACTTATCTAAGTTAATTGTATCCATTTTATTTTTTTCTTTGCGGAAATGTGGATTTTTGCTGGCAAGTTGAATGAAGAGGTAGTGCGAAGTAACTGCTCGTATCTTGTAAGTAGTTGATGATGTTCAAAACGTACCTAATTCTGTGTCACAATCATCTAGTTGACGGTATGTAATGAAGGAAATAGGTTTTATAGAACACCACGTTGATTGTTGCACTATGTACGGCGTTGAAAGAATATTTTTAACATTGAAAGAAGTGTATTTCTCGCGTATTATAACAGAGTTGCATATTATAACAAATATCTTATTATTATTGCAATAAAGATATTAAAGGCCTCATGAACTGACTTTTTGATTTTCACCCTGATTCAATGTGAGAGTTACAATGAGCAACGTGGGAATCGAAACTAGTGAAGTATGAGTGTTGTTGAACTCGCTCTCCTAATACATTTCATTAACATTAAAGATTAAATTGGAAGGTTTATTGACTCATCTAACGTTCAGGTAAAAGACATACTGAAGATGTTCAATGAGGAATTTCACCGAATTCTGTTTGCATTTTTCCTGAATAGTTAATGGCGTGGGATAGATGAAAATCGGGCAGATTTCGGAAAATAAGTCTCCTGTTATTTTTGGGAGACAATCAAAAAAATTGATTTCAAAACTAACCGGGAAAAATGAAGTGAAGCGGGAATGCTCGCTGATTGGCTGTTAGGATTGCCGTCTCCTCCCAGTGTTGCCCATTGGGACGACGAAATCGTGTTTTCTAAGAGAAAAGTTATCAAACAAAAACAGGGGAAACCTAATTTTCCCCATCTTGCCTTTTCTATTTTTTTCTTCAGTTTTTCGATTTCGAACTTTACTGTTTCAAGAAATTTTGCATCTGGGGACTAGATTTCTCGATCTCAGCGCTTCAAGCGGCCATAAATGAACTATTCCAGGATGACGTCATTTTCCCGGTTTTTTTAAACATTCGTATTTTCTACTCTGTTTTGTTTATTCGTAAATTAGGAAGTTCGGGCTGAAAGTTTGCCTTAGGAGGTTTTTTGAGGTGCTGAATCCGATTTTGGGGTCAAAAATAGGAAATTCCGACATGGTGAAATTCCTCATTGGTCTATCTTGAGGCAAATGTGAATCCCGCATATTTCGCCCCACTATTACTTACTATTATTATTAGAAGATGGCAGATTCGAGATACCCAAGAATTGTTGCGTTGGAAACAATTCTTATGTGAAGGCACCAATTTCAGACACTGAACTTCAAATCCACGTAATACCTAAGAGTTTGAAACAGTATTGTTCTAGGGGATATGGAGAATCTGATTAATTAATGAGAATAATGGGGTAGTTGCATGATATTTTTTTGTATTTTTTCTGTGTAGAGAATCTCTATTGAAGTACGTATCTGCAAATAAAACTCCCGAAAACGCTTCCAAAAAATTTAGAGATTTTTTCGAAAAACGGGATTTTGGATTCAGGCGGGAAAACCTACACACGGCTTGGACACTGCGGGGTGGGGGCTACGTCACGGGTGTGAAGGGGGCCAAGAGACCCGGGTTGCTATCGAAGTACCCTGCGCCGATGTACCCCCCGGGCATCGGCCAAACAGCCAAAATTATGCTTCAAATTTTTCAATTTAAACGATTAATTCAAACATAAAAAACCTGAAAAATATATTTCAAAGTTTTTTTAATCATCACCATCATTTTGCAAGTATATTTCAATGTTTCTGACTCGAATTGTCCTCGATTGCAGTGATCTCAACGCACTCTATCGTGAGATTCTCGTTTAGGGATGATGTAAGAGGCCCGCCAACACTAAAAAATACGGTACTTCTTTATTGAAATACGGCTAAACTAAATGGAATTTCGAACTGAAAACTGGTCCATTTACGTTTTTAAGTGCGCTAAATTCGAATCTGAAGTCAAAAACACGAAATTCCGACCCATGCAACTACCCCAATGGGTAATCGTTGCTATTTTACCCCTAGAGAACTATACGTTTCGTTTGAATACCTATTCCTTGTTGGAGATCAACCTAGGACTAGGGATGATGAATGACAGGTACAAATTGATGTAGGAAAGATGAATAGATATATTATCCTATAATCAATTGAGGCTTGTATCTATATGTGAGGGGGGAAAGAAGTATCAATAGAGTTTACCTATTATATCTTCGGATTTGAACCACGAGGGTAAGGGAAGTGATCTAGTATGAAAGTAATGTGCTTACAGATCGGTGTCTGGAATTAGACTAGAGGGCCATCCCATAGAGCGGAAGAATCGCTCCATCGAATCACGAATCAGGTGACAGAGTAACTGGTAGGGTAAAGTCGTGTACCTTGGGTCACTTCCAAGATTTGTAGGAAGGACTGCTGAAAAAGATTTTGTGTCCACCATAATCTAAACTGTTCATCGAGACAATGAAATAAGAAGAAGTTTCATCTTCACAGATTTGACGCAGGATTGATAAGAATTTCCTAAAGTTTTTCTAACCTTTTTCGGAGTTTAGCGGCTCCACATTTTGATGGTCCTCAAAGAACGGTAAGTGTTTTTTTCTTATTGTTTTGGTTGTAAAGTGAAGAAAAACAATCAGTTAATCAGATGGTGTATAGTTTTGTGGTTAATTACGAGTGAAAACTCGTCATTAGATGTTTAGTTTTAATTGGTGCATTCGTGTACCTTGGGTCAGCCAGCTTACGTTGTTTTTTCATTTAATTCAGATGCCTCGAAGTGCAACTGGAATAAAATGATTCCAGTTCCACCGAAAACGCTTGCAGAAGCTGTGGATGAGCTAAGAGAAGGGTTTTCCATCCGTCAACCGTTGACCATGGACAGGCAACCGTCAGATTCACCCAAAAAAAAGCATTTTTCGTTTGACAAAACGTAGAATATTTGGAGACATCAACAGAATCCTGTCAGAACCAACAGTTAGCCGATGAGGCAAAGTTTGCAATTTCATTGGCACTACGGTGTTTTAATGTCTTTTAATTCTCAATAGGTAGGTAGCTTCCAATTTTGGTTTATTATTTTCAACAATTAATCTATGAAATCGACCTTGTTTATATTTTCTACTTCATGATCTGCTTATATATTGCCATTTATACAGTGTTTTTCTTTATAAGGAATAAGTAGTCAGAAATAGAAACTTTTGATGTTAAAACAATAAGATTTCTATCAAAATGTCATACTATTCTAGTAATAATAATTTGTAATGTGTTTCTTGGCTGAGAGTTCCTAAATAAGACTTTTCAAACACCGAGCACATGATTTCTCACTAATACATGTGTTTTTAATATTTTAACAATGTTTTTTTTTTAATTTCTGTCTGCGACCCTAGGCACAATTCCCGACTCAAGGTACAATCATCACTGACCCAAGGTACATTCAGGAATGTACCTTGGGTCAAATTTCAAGTTTTTTTTTGAAAAAATCACTTTATTAAATGTACAGTGATTTTAGCTAAAACTCTTTCTCTCATTTGTTCCCAAGTTGTCACCCTACAATTTAAAAATAAAATGGGATTTTTTAGAAGGTTTTTTTGAACATTAAATTTGAGTTTGAAAAAAAATGACCCAAGGTTCACGACCTTACCCTACTCCGTCACAAGTTATAAATGGTTTTGAGGCATTTTCCATGAGTCATTTGGCGCAGGCAGATTTATCTAGTGGACTATAGTGAAACTACGAGCTCAGAGAAGGTTATTGCCGGTTGGTGATGATTATCGTAGGACACTTCTACATCAGTCCTCCAACAGGCTAGCAGACGTTGTACCTAAGAGGTAAGCAGCTTTTTCCTGGTAGGTATATTGGCCCGATTTTCCCCTTCCCATTCATCTTATTTCGCTTTATTATTCACATTAGTGCCCTGTGGTATTGGTAGATTGCGAACTTTTCTTCGGAATGACAATATTATGACCGAATTCCGAGGGTTTCTGATACTGGGTTACAAAAGGAGCCACTTTTAGAATCAGACGGGTTAATCGACCATTCGGCATTTAGTGGCTTTTTCTCGTGCATTTTTAACGTTAAAGACTTGAAACTCAAGACTTCAACTTATCCCAATCACAGCATCCAGTAACAGACAGGGGTGTCTGAGATACTGGTCAGATCTGGATACTCATGCATCATTGTGTTGAATCATCAAAAATTAACTTCCTGCGACCGGGGATCGATCTCCTACCTTTCCAATTCTGAATCGGAGCTCCTACCACTGAGCTAAGGAAGTGATTGGACAGAAATGCGAAGAGGTAGCTGATCACATCCCCCCCCCCCCCCATTAGGAAATCTTAGGTACTCCGTTACCTAGTCAGGGAGGCAGCTTTGGCCAGTGTTTTACAACCCAGTGAGAACGCGCTATTTTTGACTGGCTTCGGAGTTTTTTGTTATTGTTCTTTATTGACGGGGCAGGGAATCTGCAGACCTCAACGTTTGTCCTAATAGGCAGTGGCTCGACTCGTGTCTTGGGAGGGAGTTGTTTTAATGGCCTCATCTTAAATTATTATTGTACACAGAGAAATGTTGAGGAGACCATTTGGGTCCGACCGACTGTGCCACATTATTGGATCATCAAAAATTAACTTCCCTCGAC
Source organism: Apolygus lucorum (assembly GCA_009739505.2). NCBI lineage: Eukaryota > Metazoa > Arthropoda > Insecta > Hemiptera > Miridae > Apolygus > Apolygus lucorum. The sequence goes on from CM019182.2 coordinate 62,944,406, forward strand.
CGGGGATCTATCTCCTATCGTTCTGACTAAACTATACAGGGTGTCACCCTTAAGGGCGCACCACCGGGCAGGGTTCGATTCTACTACTAATTTGCAACAAAAAATGTCTCCTAGCAATTTCTTCTTAGAGGCTTCGTTTTCGAGTTATTTCACTTTTAAGATTTTTTTCGAGTTTTCGACCTTATATCACTAAAATGGCTGTAACTCCCTTAATTGATGAAGTAATTTGAAATTTGATTATATCATTGGAAAGAACGTCAAATTTCCTATCTCACTGAAGGGGTTTTAGAAAATTTCAAATGAAATGAACGGGTGTAAAATAATTCAAAAGTAAAAAATTGGTAGTTTCGAAAACTTTCACTTTTTTTCAAAGTTTGATTCTCGAAACGTCGTGAGCGGAAATTTCCATGCTGTAGGCCTAAAAGTTGCATGTGAATCCCAGTTTTCTAACGACGTAGTCATTTTTTTTTAAACACCACTTATTCAGTTAGAAAACGACGGTTTTAGGGGAGAAAACGTTCATGTTCGGGTGTAAATCGGCGTTTTTCACCAGAAATGCTTTCCAACTTAATAAATCATTTGACATGAAATTTTACGTACTTTTTTGACGCTGAATCGAATGGTAACCCTTTCCGATCTCCTCGACAAAAAAAAAAGTACTTTTCAAGCCTTTTCCTTTGGGCGAAGGGCTCAATCTCGTTGTTCGTTTTATCCAAAATTGTCATTAAGGGAGGTCTAGGTTATTAATGACTCGCACTCCTTCCACTTTGTTGACATACTTGATTTTTGCCCTCTGTCTTGAAAATATCGTCCCGATCATTTGCGGAAAGCTTTATCTTTGGGATAGATTACAAGTTGGGGGTCGAGGACTCAGTTGTACCCTGTTTAACCCAGAAAGGGCTTGAATAGTACTTTTTGTTTGTCGAGGAGATCGGAAAGTGTTACCATTCGATTCAGCGTCAAAAAGTATGTAAAATTTCATGTCAAATGATTTATTAAGTTGGAAATCATTTCTGGTGAAAAACGCCGATTTACACCTTAAAATGAACGTTTTCTGCCCTAAAAACGTAGTTTTCTAAATGAATAACTAACTAACTGAAATAAATGGTGTTTTAAAAAAAATGACTACGTCGTTAGAAAGCTGGGATTCACATGCAACATTTAGGCCTACAGCATGGGAATTTCCGTTTACGACGTTTCGAGAATCAAACTTTGAAAAAAGTGAAAATTTTCGAAACTTTACCAATTTTTTACTTTTGGCTTATTTTACACCCGTTCGTTTCATTTGAAATTTTCTAAAACCCCATCAGAGAGATAGGAAATTTGACGCTCTTTCCAATGAAATAATCAAATTTCAATTTACTCCATCAATTAAGGGAGTTACAGCCATTTTAGTGATGTAAGGTCGAAAACACGAAAAAAATCTTAAAAGTGAAGTAACTCGAAAACGAAGCCTCTAAAGAAAAATTGCTACGAGACATTTTTTTGTAGCAAATTAGTAGTAGATCGAACCCTGCTCGGTGGTGCGCCCGAAAGGGTGACACCCTGTATTTACACTTCTGAGTCGGAGCTTGTTACCACTGAGCTAAGGAAGTGAAATGGACAGGAATGCGAAGAGTTAGCTGATCACAATTGAGTACCAGTGTAATGGTGAATTTTTATGCACAGCAATGGCCGAGAAATTTGTTTAGCTTTTGAAAAATTAACCACTACAATGCCTCTGCGCTTATGACTAGGTGAACTTGGTTTCACTTACCGTTATTTCTACAGGTAGCTGGGGTGAGTCGGAACTGGATGGCGTTGGTAGCGTCGAATAGGTATCTCCTTAGAGATTACCGAAAGATGTCTACTCTCGTCACTACTACTTGGGTAAGTATGTTCTTGAATATCTCTATTACCTTTTTCGTTATTGTGTAATAATTTGAATGTTTATTATTAAATTAACTTTGTCTTTTTGTTTCAGGTTCTCCGAGATTCCGCAAGACCAAGGTAAGTGAGGTAAGCTCTTTTGGTACTTTGGTGACTCTACTTCGACTCCAACTACTCTTCTTCAGGTAAGTATTTTCAGGTAAGTTACTAATAAATGTTTCAACTTTGCACCAGGAAATTGATCGGGTGAGTATGAGTGATAACAACCACAGTTATGCAACGAAATATAACTTTGTATAATTTTCAGGTAAATGTTCAATAAAGTTGTAATAAAGAATAATCAGTACTTAGGGACTAAGATACCCTTTCAATAGAATAAGTAAAGGAATATAAATCTGAGGACCCTGAGGGGGATAACCTCCAAGTCCGTGACCACGTGGTGACCCGGAACACGACTCGATTCTAAGAACAAAAGGTCCTATGGACAATGACAAGAAAAAGTAGGAACAAATGCCTAGGAGGAACGAATACAATATTTACAAATGATTTAAGTTTACCGGTATATCTTTGAATGAGAGAGAATCCGTTGGGAGGTCCGTGTGGTTGCGAGGGTTGTCCAGCTTCTTTGTCCAGAGTACTTCGGGAGGGCGTATCGTTCACCAATAGTCTCTAATGATCAAATCTGCTGTTGCTGAATGTTCAAATCGGGTGGCTCTAAATTCAACTGGCTATCACTTTTCACTTTCTCAATGTTCTCAACTGTTCCGACACACCGTTTCCTTCGACCCGGAACACGGCTTTTACTAAGGATGGGCTCTAATACAAAAATGGTTGTGGTGAGTGGCTCGATCAAGACACGACTGGCGGTTGGTGATGGCGTCACCCCAATCGTGCCCCCCTCTCTGGATCCCCTCCCACTCAGTCACTTCCCGGCGCTCGCCCGTCTGGTGCTGCCGCCTGGTGGTTCGGTCTGGACCTCTACTTCCATACTGTCGTCGCTGCATGGAAGCACCTTCCTCAACCTCAGCTTCGGGATGGCCGGTGGCAGTGTGGACATTGCTTGTTGTGACGGCTCGTCACACCAGTACGTCCCTGTCCAATAAAGTTACTCAACGATGTCTGATACTCAGCTTGTGATTGTAAGTAAAATCCAGTATGGCCAACCATGGAAGAAGTGGATGGTAGCTCTGTGATTATTTAGGGATGGGACATCGAACTTTCTTTCTAAATATTTCTTAAATTTCGTTCGGAGGAGTCCAAGCGCCTCTATCCCCTCCCCTTTTCAGTTCCGGTTTGGTTCAGGACTTCTCCAAACAACATGTAACATCCTATGAAAAACATCAATATCGGTAACATCGTAAGGTAAAACATCGATGTTTTTCGCAAGCAGGAAATTTAATTCACTAGTCAACTAAATAGTAACCTACTCCATTATAATTTTTTCATTCGTGGTAAATGTTTCGCTTCTTCACACTTTGTTTTCATTTCGATATCCCATACTTTTCACATTTCTATTATTGTTTCAAGCATAAAGAGATTTTTTTCCCTATTGTTTTCCAGTGATCGTCTTGTATGAAACTATGAATGAAAGGTAGGAGGCGTTCTTCTAATTCCAAGTAAATTCAATGAAGTTATCTCGTTTCCTGGCAGTATCTAGAAGTTCACATTTGTAAAACGATTTTACCTGATAACATCGAGCGTAAATTCATGTTTCGATGTGATCAATATCGATGACCCACCCCTAGCTACTTTCATAGCTATGGATGTACAGGTACATTCGTTCCAAGGGGTGTGTCGCTTGGAATATTCCACGCCTATTTGTACCTACTGTCATTTTTATTTCATGATTACTGCAATGGATTCTGATCGATTCTGGTAATCTACAGGTAATTGAAAACTGTAATGATGAGGTAGCAAAAAAAAGGTAGCATGTGCGATAAACCTTGTGATTTATTATAAACAATCAATATGGTGCAATCAGGCATTGAGGTACTTGGCGTGATGTTTGAAATGCTCGCCTATGAAAGTGGCAATGTAGAAATAGCTGTGGTCGTAACCCTCGCGCTTCTGGAGGACTACGGGCACTTGCGCCTCTTTGCAGGCCGCTACGAAGTTGTCGGGAAGAAGTTCTTTCTCCAAGAATTTGTCATCAGTTCCCTGGAAAGGAAAAAGTGAGAGTTAATTAGATGGCGGCACCTCCATCCTATCAATTTACATGAAAAACATCGAAAGAGGGTTCACTGATATGGAAGATAACCAAAGCGTGATGCTCGAAAAAGCATCCAAAAAATTTAGATAATTTAAGGAAGATGGAAATTTCAAATGTAGCGGCAATCAGTTCATGGGAGCTGCCGTTTATTCTGTTAGGTTTTTTCCCATATGTCTGGCGGTTATTGTTCGATTTTGATGATTCCAGCGGCAATCTTTTAGTTTTTTCCATTCCCTACGCCCCTGCACTAATGGATTTCGAAAATCCTTGAACATTTCAAATTTAGGTACAACTTATAAAGTTTGAGCCCCTTCAATTTAGGGAAATATTGACCGAGACCCCCTTAAAATGTTGAACTTGACAATTGTTCCCCCTCCTCTCTTCTACCCCCCCCCTCCCCTTCATCGACTGTCTGGTGCGCATAACTCAAGGGAGTACGTTGCTCAAATTTGATCCAATTTGGTTAAGTAGTAACGATTTTACAGAATTTTTCCTGAATATTGCTAAATTCAATCCTGGGACTCTTCAAAGAGAATCTTCACCACCAAGGTAGCGTAAAGCTTTGTTTTAACTTTTCAAGGTTGAAAAAAAAAATGTTCTCCAGAATCGAAATTTCCACTCGCGTTTTACGTTTTAGACTTCCCAGAACAATTTCGGTTTCGTGTCTGTCTGTCTGACATGAAATCCTTGCCACTGGCATAACTATACGAAGTTACTGTCCGATTTCAATGAAATGTTCAGGGATTGTGAGGATTGGAGTGTAGACGGTCCCGAATTTTGCCGCCCGTCCATCGCCTGCGACACTTTCCTTAGTGTGAGCCCCGGCTCACTGACTCACCACCACAGTGACGGGGCTGAGCAGCTTCCATCATGCTCCCTTCTGACAGGGGGCTGGCCAGAGTGGGCTACAGCACCATCCCCACTCCAGGACAGCCAAATAACACCTCCGGCGTCCGCCACCTAGGGCGCTCCTTTGAACTTGCCTCCACCTCCCCACGAAGGCCGCCCCTTCTCGAGCAACCCTTGGAGAAGGGTGGGGGAAGACGCACTTCAGGGGCAAACCGACGCGTGGGAAGCCAGAAAGGTCTGAACTGTCAACTCAATCCCCCCCCCCCCCACATTCTTGTGTAAAAGTCTAGACCCCGGTCGAACCCCCTTCTTCACAAGTTCAGTGAGAGTCATCCCCTGATTTGCATTTTGGAAATTTGCACATCAACCTCAACTTCACCAAGGATTTCCTACGGGCCCCGACGTGAGTGTAACAAACTAATTTATTACCTTGGCCAATGGTACACGTGCTAGGAGTGATAGCTGTAACTTTCAAATTCGTACATTTTGTTGAACTTTAGTAAATTCATTTTGATATCTTTTTGGACAACGACAAAACGCTTTTCTCATTGATTATACATTGGACACTGATTTCATGTTTGAGTCTGTAACGGGAAGGAGGAGAATCCAATAATATTGCTACTGCATGTAAATTCACCATTTTGTTTTGTACAACTTTAAATTCCATTTCATTCACAATTTAATTGCATTTTGTCAAACATACTTTTCATGTCTATGTCGACACTAAAAATGTGCGCATAAATATATGTTCCTATAAGTTGTATTCTTCTGCAATTTCATCTTTGACTATACCTGGTACCCATCAGTAACAGACATATTTTACGTGCGCAGACACGATTTTCATTTGCTAGTTCCCCTCAGGAAAACCATTCGTAAGTCCCTCAGACGGACACATTTTTTGTGTGCTGAATTTAACTTTAGCCCTTCAGGCTTTTACTTTACTGGAGCAGCCACCACGAACCTTCGAGACCACTACGAACACCTACCAGGTAATTATCATTCTTTAATTACAGTTTCGATAAGTTCTGTGTAACTTCACCCAGCCTAGTCACTGTAGATTCTCAACCTACAAATAATCGGTCTTTATTTAGTATCCTCCTTCAGAGAGTTGAGGCTTACATTAGTTACCAAGGACGGATTTTGATGAAATTTGGTATAAGGGCTCCATTTGGGGTCTAGTTGTGCCCCGAAGATTTTGGTTGATGTAGGTCACTTCTAAGGGTTGAAAATAAGGGCTGAAATTTGAAAACTCCCTACCTCAAGAACGTTCGATACAAAGGTATTGTTTTTTCTTCAATTTAAAATACTATTGAATTTTTAGAATCAAATGAGACCACGCGGAGCTCTTTAGGACCAACCTTTCGCTTCCTACGAGAATTTAAGGGTTCTGCTTACGATAAATCAGAAACACGAGTGTGAATCGCAAAAGAGATCTAATCTCCGTTGAATTTTAGCTGACAAAATACGACGGTTGTTCGTTTCTTCGAGTTGTACTCAGATAACAGTTGAAGACGTCCACAACACCAGGAAAGGTGGTTGGATAAAAATTCAACTTGAGAAGGTGGTTTACTTACTTATCTACTCTTACTCCTGTTTTGTATTGCACTTTCGACGCATGTTGTACCTAATACTAACCAGATGGACGTGGAATCTACTTGCGTATGTTTGTGTCCACAGATGGGCACGGCGGCGACTTCAATCCGTACCTACCAGCCCACCTTCCCATCTGAATTCCCTAAGATTATTATTTTTCCCATTTTGGTGTTTACCGACATCATTTTTGAGCTCGGTCCATTTGTATGTTAAAAAGGTTTTTATTTTTTATTTTTTTTTGCTCTTCCGAAAAGATGGCAAGAGTGCCACAAGATCCAACTCAACAAAAAACTTTTTGTTGAGTTGGAGCGAGAGAGTAGAAAGCTGGGCCTATGTATCAACGAAGAGAAAACTAAGTACCTGGTCATATCGCCTTCAAAGACGCCCAAAGCAGCCCGTAACCTGAAAATCGGAACCTATGACTTTGAAGGTGTGGACGAATTCAAGTATCTAGGTGTCCTAATAAATAGTGGGAACTTGATAAGCCACGAAATAAGAAGTAGGATAATGGCAGCAAATAGAGCATACTACAGTATGGCGAATATGTTCAAGTCCAAACTCTTGACCAGGAAAACAAAACTTTCATTGTATAAAGCGCTGATACGTCCTATTGCCTGCTATGGAGCCGAAACCTGGGTGATGAGTAGCGCAGACGAAAACTCCCTCCGAGTATTTGAAAGAAGGGCCCTAAGGAAGATATTCGGGCCAGTTTATGACGGCGAGGGATGGAGGATTAGATGGAACCATGAACTCGATCAGTTGAGCAATCATGAAGACATCGTGCGCTTCATAAAGTCCCAGAGGCTGCGCTGGCTAGGTCATCTATCTCGGATGGAAGAAGGAAGGATGCCGAAGAAGGTCTTCAAGGAAGAAGTGCATGGAACACGAAGACGCGGCAGACCAAGGAAGAGCTGGATCGAGGATGTAACGGACGACATCCGAATTATCGGTGTGGACAATTGGAGGACGAAAGCTCTTGATAGGCCAGCTTGGAATAAGATAGCACGGGAGGCCAAAGCCCACATTGGGCTGTAGCGCCGATAAAATAAAATAATAAGTGCCACAAGATGTGTTATAACTTGGTTGATATTTGTATGCACTGAAACCGTATTTAGTTAAATTTGTAATAATAAACATGTTATTCATTCAAGTTATATTAACGCAATTTGCTGCCTTCGTAAATATTATAGCAGCGTAAACATTTTCTCCCCCTCAGAAGGTTCTGTCCTCGCCGGGAAGAATCCCTGGCTCGGGGCAGTCCGTCCTGGACCTCGTTCAAGTTCACTCCTTTCTTCATATTTTTGACCCCAAAATCGGATTCAGCACCTCGAAAAACCTCCTAAGGCAAACTTTCAGCCCGAACTTCCTAATTTACGAATAAACAAAACAGTGTAGAAAATACGAATGTTTAAAAAAACCGGGAAAATTACGTCATGCTGGAATAGTTCATTTATGGCCGCTTGAAGCGCTGAGATCGAGAAATCCATAGTCCCCAGATGCAAAATTTCACGAAACAGTAAAGTTCGAAATCGAAAAACTGAAGAAAAAAATAGAAAAAGCAAGATGGGGAAAATTAGGTTTCCCCTGTTTTTGTTTGATAACTTTTCTCTTAGAAAACACGATTTCGTCGTCCCAATGGGCAACACTGGGAGGAGACGGCGATCCGAACAGCCAATCAGCGAGCGTTCCCGCTGCACGTCCGTTTTCCCGGTTAGTTTTGAAATAAAAAATTTTGATTGTCTCCCATAAATAACAGGAGACTTATTTTCCGAAATCAGCCCGATTTTCATCTATCCCACATCATTAACTATTCAGGAATTCGCTTAGGAACAGGATTCCTATTCGAATTAGGAACAGAATTCGCTGAAATTCCTCATTCTTGTATATAGCAGTTAGCACTTACATTTTGTGTGTGTTAAATTTAATAAAGTTTTTTTTTAAACCAATTCGTCAAACTACGAATTCATCTTTCATGTATTGAACGTCTGCCTGTATAGTGTGAACCCGGATTGAGGGGGTCTCAGTCGGTCGCCATTCTATCCTCGTTCCGGGTTAGTCTAATATCTTACGAACCGGATCTAGGTTCTCTCCCCCCACCCCACCCCCCTCCGTCTGAAGGAGCAACATTGCCACCCCAGTGCCTCCCCCAGCCTTCTCATAGCTGGTCAGTTTTCATCAACAGTTTTCCCAGGAAATAATCATCTAATTTTCATGTGTTTGTGGCATTCTTCTTATTTTTGTAATCTCTACACCCTTACACCTGTTTAATTACAGAAGTCAAAAGTTGGACATAAATTTGAAATTTTCAAGGAATTTGAAAATTTATTAGTGCATTTAAGTACTTAGGGTCTTGAAAAACTAAAAGATTGCAGCAAAATCGACTAATAATTGCCAGAGAAAAGCGGGAAAACTCGTTTATTTCCTGACTGAGACCTCCTTAAACTTAAATCCATTCAAGTGACGTTTTCCCATTGAATCTGTGAGAAAGGTGCTTGGAGCACGAAGATCATACATGACGGGTATTGGAAGTTCTCGCTGACAGTATCATCTCCGATGTAAAATCAAGTAAAACTTACTGACCTGATCTATCAAGATGTCGATGGGCGGACCGTCGTACTTGGCGACCAAACACGTGGCGTCGTAGTCTTTCCAAGACTCCTCGTCTGACCCGAGGTACCCTTTCAAGGCTTTCTTACCCCAAGGACCTTGAGTCGGGTTGCAGATGGGAGAAAATGCACTCACCGACCTGTACTTCCCGGGATTCTTCAAATAACAAATCAACGCTCCGTGACCGCCCATGCTGTAACAATAAAGAACGCTGCAAATTATTTCACGAAGGTTTATTATTTTTCTGTATAGATCACTCGTCTGTAAAGATCACAGCTGTCACTATTTTCTACCTACCAACCATAGGCAGGTACTACCTACCACACCATACTGCCTTCACACCTTCACAATCAAGGATTGAAGTTAGCAATGTTCGGAAAATTTTTTATTAGATTTTCGCATTCTTCGTACCGTAAAACCGTCAAACTTTACCCCAAGATTTACTCCAAAACAGTTCCAAATACAATTTCTCCCACTCGAAATGGGTTAAATTGATTTGTTTTAATAAGTGAATTGATCTTCAGGGCTTCCTGAACATTTTGAGTGGTCGAGCTCATTGATCAGATAATTGTAATCCCCCTATTTAATTGTTTAAATGTTGGAATAAAGTTTCGTACGAGTGCGTGTATCTTTACTCCACTCTGAAAAACTCACGGTTATCGCTACAGAAACGGGCAATGGTGCAATGTTACTAGTCGGGATTGAATTCATTACCCCAGAAATACTTGATAATATCAAATATTTATAATATTATTATAAAATATATTCTGAAAAATTGAACTTTTTAGCTTGAAAAATACAAGTTAAACCTAAGAAAAATATAAATTCCAATGATAATTTATTTCAACGAATTTGCTTGAAATGCAATATTTCTGGTTAAGAGATCAAAATTTCAGTCTTCCAGTATAGACAGACTTATGTAGGTAATCGAGCAAAACTTTCTACAAGTAAAGAAATATTAAAGGATAATAAACGATAAACGAATGACAACAAAATCACAGAAAAAGTCTGTTTCACATTCGATAACTTTCAAATGAATTGCAATGGTAAATTTCAAAGTTAACCCACGAGTAAATAATATGGTAAATCACAACTTATGAGACTAAAGCACGTTTATGTTCATATAATTGTTGTAAAGTTTCGGTAGGGGCGCGTACCAAGCTTTTTCTCATTTCTTCTCCCCATCTCCAACTTCTGACATGTGATACACTAGAAACCTTACATTCAAAAGTGCGAAAATTATAAAACTCAAATATTTTTCGAGATTAAATGAGAAAAATATGAGTGAGGCTACCTTTATCCCAACTTTTGGAGTAAAGTTACCATCAAATTTTTGGTAAACAAAGGCATAACTAAGAAAACACTTTTTTGAGAATTTGATTAGTGTATTTTGTTCAAAATAAGATATTGAAAGTGAAATGATGAGGGCTTGCCTGGTAAATCCACTCCAAACACCTGATATGGAAGAAATTTTGGAGCACGAGAAACAGGACAAAAACAGCTGAACAGGAAACTATGACTGATAACAGCTGATAACATGGATAAAGGCGCCATCCCAAGCCGCATCGATTCTCTGGGATGTGGAGAATAACGAAAACACAATAGCTAACTTTTATCTAAGTTCTACCACGCTTACGTCACAATTGAAGATAAGCGTCACTTTTTGGGGTAAAGTTACCCCTGGTGGGGTAAAGTTTGATGGTTTTACGGTACCTTGAAACGTAAACCAACAAATTTTGAGCGGGGAGGGGGGGGGGGGGGCAAAAAAATTCTTGGTCGATTCCTAAGGTTCATTAGGCTCAAAATTATATATATTATTAGTTCAAAATTGAGTACACCCTCAAAATTTGGTAAGTGGTTTAGGTATGTTTCTAGGTACCAATTTATCTACGCGTGAATCGCAAATGCGAATATGAACGTTCAAGGGCAGAAAGGTCAGATAGTTTGAAAAAGTGTACCACTTTGTTTTCACGCTGTATTTGCGTTGTTGTTTGTTTGTGAAGGTGTGAGTGCAAGCATCGCTGAAAATATTATGACCAAATCAATGCCCTTTACGATCAAGCTCAATACGTCAAAGTGCTTCTGCAGTCCCTGGCCTCTAAGTAATAAACCCCCGAAGAGATTCCTCCCTTACCCTCGACAGCCTTTCCTTCGTAAAAAACAAAAATAAAAGGTGACACCACAGAAGAGATCCTTCGGGAAGCATTCTAAAAAGAGAAAAATAAAGGAGCATCTAGAACGCGGCCCGCAGGAGCTGCACGCGCTTCCTAGCGACACTGCGGCAAACTGCTTTTTTCGTGTTACCGACTTGACTAAACGAAAATGGCCGTAACTTCCTTAAATCACACGCCGATTCAAATCTTATTGCACCGTTAAAAAAACGTTAGGTAAATTTCCAATTTTTATTATTTTCATTATTTCATTTCATTTCATTATTAGTTTGTCTTTGTTTTTCATTACTCAGGATTACAAAATTTAGGGGTGGTCTGGCTGCCTCGTTCTTTCACCACTTTTCTTATGGTATTTCGTACGCTGAATCCGAATCTGACGTCAGTTTTATTTTGTTTATGTCGGATTTTTAAGATATAGGTACCTAGCTAGTTTTAAGATTTTTCTGGTTCTCACTTTTCTTCATTATTTAGTGAGCACTCATCTTGGTCAAATCTCCTCAAAAAGTACTCAGACTTATAAGAAATTTCTTATAGAATCCGAATATGTACTTAGTTTTTAAGTAAAACTGTGTTAAACCCCCTGTTTTCCACAAAACGAATCAAAAAACACCGGTTCTCAACGTTTTTTCTTCGGGTTTTCCCTTACATTTTGCCACTTGAAAAAAAAATTAAGGCTAAAAAAATTTTTCTCGGGCCTTAACTTTGTAGGGGGGACACCCCAGAGGAGAATGAGACCAATCGCAGCCTCCTAAACCCAATAATATTGAAGGAATGAGCTTTTTCATGGCACTGAGATGAAAATTCACAAAAACCGTTAGTTAATTTTTCGAGATAAGTATGTGCGTTCCTAAATCTGTTTTCCTCAAATGGATTTTCCTTTCTTCTACATTTTTTATACTTGTCACGTATTAAGAGTAAGATCAAAAATAGGTACTCAAAGGGGGAGTAAATCATAATTGGGAAATTCTTGTTTTGTTAAGTGATTTTAATTCAGTTTTACAAACGAAACACAATAAACTGCAGAAAAGTTGACGGTGTAAATCTGTTTCATGAAGGCTCAGATGAATCAATAGTTGGTACAATGTTTGGTTATTCCTCCACCTCAGAGGTTCCACCAAGATATGAAAACCATGGACGAACGGTACAAAGGGTATTGCGACGTTCACATGGTGGCGGACTATTGTTGGGCCTTAAAAAGAGATTTACCTCAGGCGGCGAAGTTTTCTCTACATAGATGCCGGCGATGAAACCTCTGAGGTGGAGGAATGAGAACCGGTGTTTTTTGATACGTTTTGTGAAAAATAGGGGGTTTAACACATCTGTACTTGAAAACTAAGTGCATATTCGGATTCTACATGAAATTTCCTATAAGTCTGAGTATGTTTTGAGGAGATTTGAGCAAGATGAGTGCTCACTAAAAAATGAAGAAAAGTGAGAACTAGAAAAATCGTAAAACTAGCTAGGATCTTGAAAATCTGACGTAAACAAAAAAAACTGAAGTCAGATTCGGATTCAGCGCACCTAATACCATAAGAAAAGTGGTGAAAGAATGAGGCTGCCAGACCACCCCTAAATTTTGTAATCTTGTGTTATCTTTGCTCCAATTGTCGGTCGGTCGGTCTTCACTTTTATAGTGCCGGCTGTTGCCATGGCGCACTTGGTACTACCAATTATCGGTAACATCGGTCATCCCAATTATCCTGCGCTCCTCGTGGGGCCAGGGAGAACTAGCTCCGGTATGACACACGTCTAGTCATCAGAGAGCATTAATTAGATAATTGAGAGATTCGCCGTAGTGTCGCTAGGAAGCGCGTGCAACACCTGCGGGCCGCGTTCTAGATGCTCCTGAAAAATAAACGAAGCAATGTCAGCTCCGGCGGATAGTGAAAAGAGTCGGATTTCCTTGAACCTTGTCAAAAACATAAAATATAATCCAGGAAATTTGATCAGTTTTATTATTTTGGTTCCAGTTCCAACATTAAGTTCTGTGATAACTTCCATCTGACAGAAATTGTACAGGCATTGCTTTCATAATTGAAAATCGATTTTATTAAATTTATTATTATAGAGGGAATGTGGTTACAACTAATCAGCAACATTAACATATTTTTCTCAACTTAAAATCCGACTTCATCACATTTTTGATTTATGAAACGGCTGTGACTACCATAATTCATAAAGAAAAATGTAAATTTGAGGACAGGTACCGTTGAAAATCTCTCATGTCAACCCAAACTGTTTTCATAGACAAACTACATTCCTGAACATGGAATTTTCACGAGAATGAAAAATTCCTATTTTTATCGGGATGTTTCTGGGTAGTTTTTTGTATACCTATGAAGTCAAAACTTGCCCAAGATCTGAGCTGCGAATCAAAAAATTACAACCGTTCTGGACGAAATTTTCGTAGCAATGCGTTTGTAAACATATTGTTTAGTAATGCATGCATTCCAGGGGACGTCCCATTGGATAAGCATTAGATCAGTTTAACCAGTTGTTAAGTGATAAAACTGTTTCACTCGATGTAATTTATTTATTACTTTGGGCAAGAAATACTGAGCCCCCCTCCTCCCACCATTTCCGTATTCAACGGAAATTCCGTATTCAACACAAAATCCGTATTCAAGGTGAAACACAAAAAAAAAAAAAAACACGAAATAAGCGGTTTATGGCATCATGGCACCATGTCCTGGCACCATAGTGGCACCACTATTAGTTCCATGGTGGTACAGAGAATAATTCATAAAAATCCGGAGGTATAATGAGAATTTTTCCTCAATTTCAAAGCTTGGGTACAATTAGTAAGCAGTAAAGGAACCGAAATATTGAAAAATCGGATATTTTGTGAATATTATTCCCCTCTCACCCCCTCCCCTTATTTCTCACCCTCTCCGTTATTTGAGTCAAACAAAAAAAGAAACACGCAAATCGGTTGGAAATTGAGGCCTGGGCAGAGTTTACAAGATTACGCACGCAAACGCACGTTTTTTAAGCATTAACCCCCCCTTTCCCCCCCTTAAAAAGCAAAATCCAAAATTCCGGCGCCGTAGTGCACAACTAGATAGTATTCCGCGTCAAATGAAAAAAGAACCACGAAAATCGTTTGAGAACTAAGGCCTGGGCAGAGTACACAAGATTATGCCCAAAAACGCACGTTTTTTGAGCATTAACCCCCCCTTTCCACCCCTTAAAAGGCAAAATTCGAAATTCCGGCGACGTAGTGCACAACTAGATAGTTTTCCGCGTCGAACAAAAAAAGAACCAGGAAAATCGGTAGAGAACTAAGGCCTGTGCAGAGTACACAAGATTTTGTTACACACACACACACACATACACACACACACAGACATACACCTATGGTTTTTTTTTCGCGGATTTGGATTCAGAATGGTCTAAAACGGATTACTGTGTGGTTATTTTTTTTTCTGTTGAGTGTTGTCCTCCTTCACCCCAGATCGATCGCATAAGGACGCCCAAGTCTTACTGTGGGACGTCCTAAAAAGTTCTGCAGATGGTATTCTCTACTGTAATAATGCATTCTGCTTGATTCGTCATCCCAAAATACAAAATTCAATAACAGTTTTCTTCTCATTACAATTTAATAAGGCAGTGGAGTAGAACCGTCAAAAAATGTTGGAATGGGCGGTAAAAACGAGGTACAGCCTACTTTTCACAAATGCCGCTAGACCGCAGCAATGGCTGCTCGTCTTTCGACGACGAGACGCAAGTCGATGGTGGAGGTCCTAGTCCTATTAGAGAGTTTTTGCACATAACTTCAGGGGCCCGTGAAACCTCACAAAGCATGGTGGACCGTGACCTGGTCTAACGCCAACAGTGGAGGACATTTAAAGGGTTCTCCGGGAGTACCTCGTTTTGAGCCCCCCCCCCCCCTCCACCATCTGACACCCAGCTCCAAAGCAGCACCTACGGGGCACAGCAAAATGGAGGCAAAATTCCAGGCATAGGTGTCAGTTGAACAAAGTAGCCCTGAAATGGCAACCAGGTGAGACAGCTGGTTGCCTCACAAACTCCTTGGTGCTCTGGTCATAACTTATACTTGATGAATCCTACTCTTTGCTACTGGAGTTGTATTCCTGCGTTAGTGAACTGCGAAATTTCCAACAATTTGTTGGTTCATTCATAAGTATTCGTGCGTGGTACCGTACATCCCATCCACCAAGCAAGAACTGTAAATTAATATTCACAATTCGGTCTCAGTCTTACCTGGGCTGTATCCACTGCAATTTGGCAATCTCGCCCTAGAGAGCTTCTGTTAGGTACGTCCCTATGTGGACACTGTCGGTCAGGAGTAAACGTATTGAAAAGACCTTATCTTCAAAATGACCTTGTCAGAACTGAACGGGTTATCAAAATGAACTAGGGATGGGTGTCGATACTCGATATTTTAAAATATCGATACTTTCGTACCGATACTCGATATTTTAGTATCGATACTGCACTATCCGATATCTTTGGATATCGATACTTTGGATCCGATATTTCTAAATATCGAATATCGATACTGTTCTCGCGGAAAATTCAACATAATGGCTAAAAAATGAAGAGGATAGAGAGGCTTTTGGGTCATTACTCTTTGGTTGCACAAATAACGTTTATATCATGGAAAAAATCACTCTGCTTGGACTCTTAATTCGTTTTATCCTCGAGACTCAATAATCGATTATTTTCGATATCAAACATAACCTTCTCAACATAACCTTCTCTGACCCGATCAGCTGGTCGTGAAGGGGCGCCATTTGCGCTCCTATCCAGCAAGGTTATTCTGTTTACATACTAAATTTCTTGGTATGTAAACAGAACGATGGTGATGATATTTTTTAAAAGCAATTATGTAGTCGTTATTATTATGTCTCCCTTGTGGGTTAGATGTCTGACAAGAAATTCCATACTCAGTATGTGTGTTCACTCAAATAAATATGATGGTTTTCCTGTAATTCACAACTCATTATTTCGTACCCAAGTAACACTATAGTCGAACATGCTGATAGTATTAACTTTCCTTTAACTCAAAAATACTTAATAATACGTGATTTTAGCCCAGTGCTATTGAATGGTGGAATCAGTATGTAGGTAGGTAGGTAAAAGACTTCGTTCAGCTGTAACTCCTACTAACATCCTCCGCCAAAGTTAACTTTGGAATCATTCAGAAATTACTTAAAATCAACTAATTAGTATTAACTTCCTACTTAAATGCCCACTTAAGAAGGTAATTAACTAAACGAATAAACCAGTCAACAGAATTTGTTGAGGCAACGTAACTACACATTTTTCTGAAAACATCACGTTCCTCACTTTCCTACTTCCTCTCCCTGCACATGAATTTTGAAATTCAGGAGATTAAGTGCATATTTACATCGATCATTTACTAATTGAACTTCAAAACAATCACGCAAATTGGTTCAAAATTATCTTCCTGAGAACTTCGTACAAATCAAATCACTTGGACACAAACAAAAACATTTCGTGAAGCTCGTCCAATGAGGGAGGTATTCTATTATTACAAACTAACTACTGATGACTGAAGCACATTCAAATGTGATGTATTTTTATTTTTACCGGTGATGAAATGCCGAGAACAAACTAGTATTTGTTTGGAGTTTAGTTGTCACCCTCTCAAATTGCGATTGATTCGAGCGAGCCACCTTGCTCTTTTTTTCTGAAAGGTCTCTTGTCTTCTCACACTGGCTTTTAATGACTTTTGGCAAACCAAATAACGAAATACTGCTCCCGTGACGGGAAGAGCAGCCAAACACCGCACAAATCGGCATGCCTAATGAAAAAATCGTTGTTTACAACAATGGGAATTCAGTCAGTTCATCGAACATGGTTTTCTGGAACGTTGGTAATCAGTGACGCCAAAAGGCTGATATTCTTATATTTTTGGAAAGTTCTCTTGTCTTTCCACACTGTTTCTAATCACTTTTGGCAAACCAAAAAATTAAATACCGCTTCTGGGACGAGATGAGCAACTAATAACCGCATAAATAGGCATAATGAAACACCGTCCATCCAATCTTTGTTTTCAACGGTGTCAACATGGCCGCCTTTCAGCGAGATTCGAATAACCGTTCGATTAGTCGAAGAATCGATACATCCATTCTGTGTGACGTCACACGGATAAAAGCAATAGTGAAAAATGAATAAAAGTTGTTGAACGAATTATTTTTCTTGAGAAAATTGTATGATTTTGATAGTTTGTGACACTAAAGTATCGATACTCGATATTTTGAAATATCGATACTCATGCCTTACGATTCTTGGGATATCGATACTAGGATACGATACAGTATCGATACAAAATATCGATACTTTTATAACGATACCCATCCCTAAAATGAACACGGTCATTCGTTCTTCAACCCACCAATCGAGTTTTCCGGTTAAATTGCGAGAACGACGGCAGAAGGCCAACAAAATAAATTAATTGCCCGCAATATGGATGTATAATGTATATTTATATACATGCATGTTTGAACATGGATCATTAATGTGTGAAAATGACAAGGAAGTATCAACAGAAAGAAGTAGATGGAAGTGGTTTTCTAAGCAAAACCTTCCATCATCCAAGTGAAGAATGGACTGAGGACTAAAAAGACAAAACACACTCAAAGACTGGTCCATACGATTCATTGTTTTTGTCTTTTAGCTCATTCGATTCATTCAAATTGCCTACTCATTCTAACCTATTCCGACTCGTTCGGTTTTTCGACTCAGCGTTTTTTCGAGCCACGACCTGGATCCCAACGTTTCGACTCGTTCAGTTTACAGACTCGCTCGTTTTTGTGACTTCTGACCAGTTGGTTGTTTGTCTTGTGAGTGAACGGGTGAACGGATTCAAAAGACCTGGTCTCTGTAATGAGTGACCGTTTGGGATTCGAATCCGCCAAATGACCATGTCTTGCACACCTCTAGTGGACAGTGGACCTGGTGTTGTTAGTTCTCCCACAGGCTATCGGGTTTCAGCACAGGCTATCGGGGAGTTTTGTATGATGTTTAATGAACGAAATAAGAAATTCACAGCAATCCAATAGTATTGAGAGTTGCTAGATTCACGGCAATCCACTAGTATCTCTGAGTTTCATTCAACATTCTCACAGAGTACCGGAGACAAGTTAAAAGAACATTCTAGTCCTGAAGGGAACGAATGGTTGGTCCTACAGAGCTCGGGTTGTCCCATTCGTTTCTGACAATTGAACACTTTCATTTCATGTTGATGAAAAAACGATACCTTCATATTGACAGTTACTAGATTCACAGTAATACTGTAGTATTGACGGTTTTCGATACTTCAACCGATATATTTCAATCGATCGCGTGTCACCAGAAGTTATTTTCTTGCTTGATTCCAAAAGTTCATAGTTAAACATATCACACCAAAGCCATTTCAGACACCAACTGACCTGTGGCCCATGATACTCTGGCGTTCTGGATCAGCAGGGAATTCAGAATTGATAAGAAATGGCAGTTCTTGGGTGATGTAAGAGTACATGTTGTAGTTGGTTTTCCAAGGATCCTGAGTAGCATCGACGTAGAAACCTGCACCTGTGCCAAAATCGTAGCTTTCGTCTTCACCCGGAATGTTGCATCCTCCTGGGAAGAAATATTAACATCAAAATTTGGTGCAATTGGAGAGAGGTGTTCAAGAAAGGCTCCATGGTCCAGACAGAGAACGGATTTCCATGCGGAGAATGGAGAAATCTAAATGTTCTTTTCAAGTTAACACGCAAGTTTCATAACCAAATCTTCAGCGGTTTTGGTGGTTGCTCTGTTTTTTCAACTAATTCTCAACGTAGCAAATTTCCAAAGAAATATGTATTACTAGTTCAGAGCATTATACAGGGTGTCTACACTTAAGATGGGCATAACTTCAGGGTTCGATTCTACAAGGTATTTCCAACAAAAAATGTCTCTTAGCAATTTTCTTCTAACCCACTCAAAATTCCTTTTTATTTCACTTTAATGTTTTTTTTCGCGTTTTCGTCCTTACTTATATGGTCACTTATGGCACTTATATGGTCATAACTCTCTTATTTCTCCTGAAAATTCAAATCTGACTACACCGTTAGAAAGAACGTTAAATTCCTAAACTACCTAGTGCAAAATCAAAATCTTTCAGCAATAAAAAAGTTTCAAAAAATCAAGTCAAAAAGCCAACTTAAAAATGTTTCGAAACTTGACTTTCTTCGACCAAAGTTTTCACTCCGAATCCCTGCCTACTTCGATGGGCGCTCTTCGGAGAAAACAACCTCAAATAGTCAGCTTTCCAACGGTCTATCAATTTCTCATTTTAACATTCAAATTGGAAGAGTAAACGAAGTTTGAATGTCAAAAAATGTGTGTTTTACAAGCAAATCCAGTGTTTTAAGCGGTTTCTGGTCCCCCTCGATCTCAAGATACCTTGACGATTTTGGTACCATTTTCTATGTAATTTTTTACGATGAATCCAATGGTGATACTTCTGAATGATTACAACTGCTAGAAAGTGGATTTTTCGAAGAAAACCTTCGTTTTTCGTACACAAAATACGCATTATTCGTAGATATAGTAGTGAGCATGAAGTAACACATGTCTACTCAACAAAAACTTCAATCAGCTATAAATTTGGTGTTTTTATTGAGTAGAAAGGTGTTACTTTATGCTCACTACCATATCTACGAATAATGCGTATTTTATGTACGAAAAACGAAGGTTTTTCTTCGAAAAATCCACTTTCTAGCAGTTGGAATCATTCAGAAGTATCACCATTGGATTCAGCGTAAAAAATTACATAGAAAATGGTACCAAAATCGTCAAGGTATCTTGAGGTCGAGGGGGACCAGAAACCGCTTAAAACACTGGATTTGCTTGTAAAACACGTTTTTTGACATTCAAACTTCGTTTACTCTTCCAATTTGAATGTTTAAAAGAAAAATTGATAGACCGTTGGAAAGCTGACTATTTGAGGATGTTTTCTCCGAAGAGCGCCCATCGAAATAGCCAGGGATTCGGAGTGAAAACTTCGATTTAAAAAGAGGCATATTTCGAAAAAAATTTGTTATTTGTTTGTTATTTGACTTGGCTTTTTAGAAATCGTTTATTGCCAAAAGATTTTGGTTTTACACTAGATAGCTCGAAAATTTAACGCTCTTTCCAACGATATCCTCAAATTTGAATTTATTTGGTAAATATCAGGTTTTATGACAGTTTTAACGACGTAAGGTCGAAAACGCGACAAGAAACTTCGAAGTGAAAAAAAAAGGCATTTTGAGTAGGTTAAGAAAAAATTGCTAAGAGACATTTTTTGTTGGAAATATCTTGTAGAATCGAACCCTGAAGTTATGCCCATCTTAAGTGTAGACACCCTGTATATGTATTCTTTTAGTATTTTTTTTATTTTTTAGTATTTTTTTAGTGATTTTGTTAGATACATTTACTTTTCATTTGAAAAAATGATAATAGTAGACTTAGGTTTTATTCCTATACACCTCTCCTACCACCCAACTTTCAAAGCTACCACCAGAGGGCTGTTGAATAGACGTGTGGAGAACCTTGACGAGAGAAGCAAACCCTCAGTCGGTTTGGTGGATGCAACAGAAACTCGAGGTTCAGATGTCGTTAAATAAGGGGAGACAAGATGAACAATGAACTTACTTGGACTAGTATCGGGGATTACTAGGATGAAATTATTGACAGCTGCATGTTGTTGAGCGCCAGCCTTGGTCATGAAGTTCTGCTCAGTGCACTCAAGCCCGGAAAGCCAGTAGATCACAGGAACCTTCCTCGACTCCGCCTCTGGAGGGAGGTACAAGGCAAACTTCATCGTGCATTTCAGCGAGGAGCTGGAATTTATAGAATAAAATTCGCAGATAACTGCACACAGCGAGTACTTGTACACTAGTCATACTACCCGTACACGATTATTTTGAGTACCTACATTCACTAACTCCAGAGTGTAATTTAAATCACATTGATCAACCAAAATAAGAACAGGTAAGAGAAATGAAACGTTACCTTTCATGACTAAAAACTTTTTGAAGGCCACCGAAGCTCTTGTTGCAAGCAATCTGCTTCAAGCTCATCTGAACACACATGAAAGTAGTTATGGATTACAAGAGAGTTTCCTCAGACATTCGGTTCAGTTTAGATAAGGCAGAACATATCCGGTCTGGCGCCAGATTTCACTGCATTCATACAGTGCTGGGAGGCAATCCGACGCTGTTTCAAGGGGATGCGGCGCCCGGTAGTCGTCTTGATTTAATCAGACAGCAGTTATCATGGGGCCAACAACTTCTGCATTTCCAGTGGTTCTGGAATGGCAGCCAACAACATCCGGATAGCTGCTTCAACCGTGTCCTGGCGTGGTGTGGGGGCGATGTGCCACGGAGTTACGTGATTTAGGAATATCTGCTGGAGTACTCCGAGGCGTCACCACTCGCGTCTTGCTAGAAACCTACTGCCCGCAGATTGAAAGAATACGGATGGTTTGATGAGGTGTCCATGTGTATTACAGGTAGATTACGATTACTGATGCTCGGCCCTTTCTCCAGCCTGACTCAACAGGCTACCTAAGATTTTAGAACGGGTAGTCGTCTATGTTAACAGGTATACCAACCCTTCGGGAAATTGGCCAACCGCATTCTTTCTATCTGCGAACAGTACTCAATAGGTGATCTTACCAACGAGGCACCTTCCGACATCCTCTTTTATCCTCAAACACTAGGACCGGTGTCGAGTAGCAGGGGCGTCCTCTTCACTGTTTACTCTTTTAATTCATTCAAGTCTCGTTTGTTAATTGAAGGGAGATTTGAAGAAGGAAATGAAAGTCCCGCCGTATCTAGACTGAACAGAACCTAGGTTCGTTCGTAGTGCAGTTCTAGAACTTGTCCAGAACAGGTGGAGTTCTGAAAAATGGCCGCCCCGGATTTCGAACTGTGTTCTCGTAATTTTCTACACTGCGAACGCTTCCATGATTCGGAACTGCTCCAACCTGTTGTCGCGTAACCTTCTACCTTCTCGAAAAACTTCATAATTTAAATTCACTTTTAATTCAACACTTTAAATTCACTTTAATTCAAATTTAAATTCACCTAAATCACTCGCTTCATAAACCTGTGTGGTATCACACACTTCATAAACACTTTTTCTGTGTGGTATCTTTCTGCTTCGTTGTCTGTTGTGTAGGTAGTGTTTTACTTCTTCTCTGAGATATCGACGGGAGAAGAAATAATGGGAGAGGGTAATAATAATCTCTCTAACAACTGGGAAACAGGTAAGAAATGTTAGTTATTATATTTATGCATTTGACACTTGAATGGATCCTTCTATCACCTAGATTAGATTCGTTGCAACACAATGAGTATGAAGTTACTAATTCACCTGATTTACTTTCAGAATTTGGGGACTTCGTAATACTCAATGTAGACGAAGACGAAAACTCATTGGATAGGATCTTATGGTCTAGAGAAAAAACTGTGCAGTTGATTCAGGCGTACCGCGCCGTCAGTCCCAAGCTGGGATCTTTTGAAATCAAGAGGAAAAAACAGATGTGGGAAGTGATAGCTCGACTTGTGGGCAACGGAACAGCGAATCAATGCGAAAATAAGTGGAAAGTTTTGATTCGCGGATACAAAAATATTATAGACCATAACAAAAAAACCGGACGTGACAGGTGGAGAAACCACGAATACGCTGAATATCTGGACCCAATATTCGCGAATAAAAAAAATATCAATCCTGAGATTGTGCTGACCTCCAGCTCTGTGATTAGAAGCGCCCCAGACAACTCAGCGGCAGCTAGCCAGCAACCCGACGATCTCAGCTGTTTCAAACCAGTCACCCCAAGTACAAGAATGTTGCCAGCTACTCCATCGACACCACGTCCAACCACACCCACCTTGGACGAGATTGATGTGGATGATGACCTCGAAAATCACCCAAAGAGAAAGAAGGGCAGTCGCATCAGTGTACTGGAGCAAATTCGACTGGATAAAAAGAAATACCACGACGAGATGGTGAGTATTCACCAAAGGCGGTTGAATCTGGAGAAACAGAGGTTGGAGGAGTTGAAGATGAGAAACGAAATATTGCGAGAAAAAAACCGTCTCCTTGCAGAAATGCACTGTAAGAAGTAATTCGGTCTGAAGAATTTTTCTAATTACAATAATCCTGCTGCTAACTGTGACTTAGCTGCAGGATTATTGTAATTAGTACCTACAAAATTAGAGAAGTACATACTTGTTTTACATAGTCATTCTTAAGTTCTTGGATATTTGTGGAGTAGTTACCTGTACCTGTTTTGTCGTACAAAAGTAGTACTTAAATTATTTTTTTCTCTAAATATCGATCTCTGTTTCACATTCGTCATTGTTTGAGTGGGGTGGTTAGTTTTTTGGTTAGTGGTTTTCCATACTATTACTAAAAAAAAGGGAAGTAATCATATTTGACATGTGTGGGGTGGTTGCATTATCCGCTCTATGAAACAGCTTAATTTAGTCTGAAGAGTTTTTATAATTATTATCATAATGTTACTGCTGACTGTGATTTTTACATTTCTAACACAATTTGAGAAGCAGATCTGTACTTGTTTTACATAGTCATTCTTAAGTTCTTGGATATTGGAGTGGAGTAGTTACCTGTACCTGTTTTGTCGTACAAAAGTAGTACTTAAATAATTTTTTTCTCTAAATATCGATCTCTGTTTCACATTCGTCATTGTTTGAGTGGGGTGGTTAGTTTTTTGGTTAGTGGTTTTCCACACTATTACTAAAAAAAAAAGGGAAGTAATCATATTTGACATGTGTGGGGTGGTTGCATTATCCGCTCTATGAAACAGCTTAATTTAGTCTGAAAATTATTATCATAATGTTACTGCTGACTGTGATTTTTACATTTCTAACACAATTTGAGAAGCAGATCTGTACTTGTTTTACATAGTCATTCTTAAGTTCTTGGATATTGGAGTGGAGTAGTTACCTGTACCTGTTTTGTCATACAAAAGTAGTACTTAAGTAAATTTTGTTCTCTAAATATCGATCTCTATTTCACATTTGTTATTGTATGTGTGGGGTAGTTGAGGGACCTACCTATTTTCTTATAATGTTACCGAAAAAAGTGCGTGGTCATATTTTTCCCTAAATTCTCAATCTCTGTAATTATTCTTTTTCGTTTAATGATTAAAATTAATGCTCAAATAGGCCCTTGTGTAATTCTGTACCTGGCAGATGTATTCCTTTCAAATAAAACAACCAATTTCTTATTCAAGTTGGCGTTATTTTTTCGCAAGCCCTCGCCTAAAATGCAGTTTGAGTTGATAGGTACTCGTGTGTGTATATATACACTAATTTATACTTAAGTGATGGTCATTAGAATAGTTGTTGCAATCAATTGCAAATATGGGTGAATCATGGGTTTCTGAGAAAACTTCATTTTATCTTTTAATTTTAACTGGCTGTAAATATGCGTGCAAGAAAATTTAATACTTTTCCCAGAAGACTGAACAACAGTAACTACGACATCAGGAAGATTCAAACACTGAACTAAAATTTACATTTATTCACAGTAAAGATATAAATATCACTTTTAGATATCATTTTTATTCACACAGTAAATTTACTGTGTGAATAAAAATGAGATTAAAATAGGTAGTTACCAAAATGAATTTTACTGAACACGAAAAAAGTCGTACAGTTACTATTTAACGAAATGAATATTATTGAACACGAAAAAAAACCGTATAGTTACTAACGAATTATAGCACGACGAATATTGTCTCGCACAGCCTGTCCATTCGCTGAGTCATTCAAACCATCATGTACTGGTGTCGACGGAGATTGCTGTACAGGAGATGGTGAAACTTGCTCTTCAGGGAAATCATCCTCCAGCGCAAGATTGTGAAGCACAGCACAGGCTCTAATGAAATGTACAATGCTCTCCATTTTCCTTAGCTTGAGGTGGTAGAGCTGTCTAAATTTTTGCTTGAGTAGACCAAAGCAATGCTCCACAACGCACCTGTTTTTAGAGTGGATCTTGTTGAACCGAACATGACTAGGTTCCAAGTTCCCAGTGTCTCGATATGGTGTGATCATGTTTGGGAGACATGGGTACGCGCTATCTGCGAGTATGAAGCGGGCCCCACACTTCTCTTGGAGAGTTTCCGCTAGGGGGGAAGTACTGAACACCCTTGCGTCGTGCACTGACCCTGGATATCCTACATAAAGGTCTATAATTTTCTTTTTGTGATTACAGACTGCCTGCAATTGGACGGCATATTCACATTTTCGAGTAATGAAGGATTCTGGATCACTCTCTGGCTTGTCTACCTTGATGTGAGAACCATCGATCGCTCCTATGGCTCCTGGAAATCCTTGAAGGCGAAAATATCTTTCGCTTTCTTGCATTTCTTCTTCTGTTGGCCACGTTATCACTTCTCCGGACATATCACTTACAAAGAATATAAGTTTCTTCAGAATCTTTGCTAATGTACTTTTCGAGATGTCAAAGAGGTTGGAAACCGCTCGGAAACTTGTTGTCTCGTTGCCGACAAACCACAAAAAAATTGAAACCTGTTCATAGGCCTCAACCTTACCATAAGGCCCAACATGATAGGAATACACGGTTGAGTTCCGGTAACGATTGGCAATTAGCACAGCTACATGGTAACTTACTCTGAAGTCCTCTACAAACTCGACGTCATTGTACTGACGAACAACTTTCTGAATGAAATTTTCATTTTTGGGCCGAAGCCTGGTCCCAAAGAACAATTCCAGTTCTTCGTCATCGTCGTCGGATATTTCTAAATCACTCACAACAGGCTCATCTTCGCTATAGTCATCCGAATCTGTCAACATCTTTGTTGCAAAACAACAATCGAAGATTAAGAACAAGGAAAGGAACTGTCAAATATTTGATAGATAAGCCCGGGAGCGCCCACAGCCAACTGTGATAAGAGTTTCTTTTAATCCTCACCAGAGAGCTTCTCTGTAGCTGTTCTGAGTTCGAGAAAAAATCCGGAACGCCAGAACCTAGTTCCGAACTAGTCCGGAACTGTGCCCGAAAGTCACTGCGAACAGCGAACTCAGTTCCAGAACTCGGAATTCGTGCACTGCGAACGCGTAAAGGCCTACTGCGCATGCCCGGACTGTTCTAGAACTGTCCCGGACAGCACTACGAACGAAGCTCCTATCATAATTAGAGAATTCCTAGTGGGTTTGGTTCGGCTTAGATCCGGCGCGCCGGAACCGGATCGACGCCATGTTTTCAATACCGCGCGCCAGATTGCCTCCTAGTGACGTATTCGACCGTAACAATACGGCGCCGTATCAGATACGGCGTGTTCTTATCACAATTCGGCGCCGGATTGAGAGCATGGAAGAAGTATATTCCAGTGTGTGTGTAATACGTCACGCCGTATCAAAAACCACTAGGAACTCTCTATTTTAGTGAGTACGCATAGGTGAGAAGGTACCTACCTACCTTGGTGAATCAAAGTGCCCATTGCACAAACCAAACTATTTCTCCAAAAGGAAACGACAAAAATAGGTTCAAACCCCAATAATGGCATGAGACATAATGACTAGGGATGGGTATCGATACTCGATATTTCAAAATATCGATGCTATCGTACCGATACTCGATATTTTAGTATCGATACTTTGGATCCGATATTTCTAAATATCGAATATCGATACTGTTCTCGCGGGAAATTCAACATAATGGCTAAAAATTGAAGAAGGTAGAGAGGCTTTTGGGTCATTACTCTTTGGTTGCACAAATAACGTTTAGGGTAAGTGCACCAGTGTTCGACGTCTTAACGATTTTTTCCTAGCTTTTTAGTCACAGCACCTTTAGTATCCAACCAATTTTATGATTTCACCACTTTTCTAATGGGCCAACATCTCAGGAATCGGAAACCAATTCAATTTTCATTAATAAACAAGAATTTAAGCTTTAAAACCTTCAAAACTTAATGTGGTTTTTTGTACCAGTTGTCGACATGCGATGCCCAGTTTCCGACAGGGGTTAGACCCTGTATTCGACACCCACCATTTTTCCATGGTTTATGAGGTAGTACCTATCAAGTACATGCAAATAGGTAGTAACTATCAGGTACATACAAAAAATAGCCCAAGACAACAACTTTAAATAAAAACATTTTCAATCATTTAAGAAACTCAACTGTTATAAAAATTGAAATTACACTATTAGAGATCATTCTTCAGAATGGAAATATTGAACTTAAAACTACTCACATAAAAAGACAGCCTCATTTTCATACATTTTTTTAAACCCATACATAATATATCAGCTAACAGTCTTTCAAGTATTACGCATTAGTCTTAGAATCAGACTAGAAATTTGTGTGAATAAAATCACTCGCGATGAGATCGTGGAAAACCATTTTAATCAAAACGGAGTTGAGTAGAACGTTGTCTATTTCCACAAAAATAATGTGTTACAAGTTAAATCGATTTCAACGGTTAGGTCATCATCAGTAACAAACAATAACTGAAGATACATCACAGAGAGCATAGCTCCCAGGTCCCTTCACTTCTCTGAGCCAATAGGATTCTCCTTTCACTTATCTGATTGGGTATGACTTTCACTTTCTCGACCAATGGCACTTGTGACTATGTAGTTACAAGTGCCATTGGTCGAGAAAGTGAAAGTCATACCCAATCAGATAAGTGAAAGGAGAATCCTATTGGCTCAGAGAATTGAAGGGACCTGGGAGGATAATCAAATGCCAATCAAGGCAGACAAAGTGAAAGGGAGCTCAAACATTGGTGAGGGTAACATTGTGAAGGGGAGACCAAGCTATTGCAGGAAGGAACACATCAACGGTGAAACTTGTTGAGGGACCACCTCATTCAGACATTTACCAGACCTATCACTCTTAAACATTTCAAGCACATCCAACATACCTCCCTTCGGGCAAAAATGAGGAAATTCTATGTACTGCCCGTTTGTTAGATCAAAACTAAAGTTATGATTGGATTCTCTTAGGTGATTCGCAAAAGCAGAATCACCTTTGTCATCCCTGAAATCCTTTTCATGCTCTTTTATTCTTTCCCTAAATTTCCCACCAGTTTGACCACAATACTCAAGCCCACAAGAATATTTCAGCTTAGGTATAAACCCCACTTTTATCTTGAACGCTAATTTTATCTTTAATAGAACCCAACGAAGCTTTAAGATTATTTTTATTTTTAAACCCTACTTTGAAACCTCTAGATGATAACATTTTGCCAATTTTGTCAGAAATCTTAAGATTTCCATAATATGGAAATTTCCGTGGGTTTCTTCTTTTTCGCCTTGCAGTTTCCTAAAGCCTCGCTCCTTCGCTTGACTGCCATTCTTAATAAGATCACTGGAACAAACAAAAGTGTCATTCTAAAATAAATTCATGAAGCCTGTCGGTCACTGGATCATCAAGGTGTCGATTACTGGATAATTCATTCCTCAGTTTTCGACATCAGATAAACCAGTTTCCGACACCCCCTGTCGAACACTGGATCCAGTTATTATAAAGTATAATCTCAAACATCATTGGAATCACCGTTCATCAACGGTTCACGCTGCAATCAAAACTAAAAATTACTCTGAACCCCAGTATTAGACACTTGCGTCGATAACTGGTAAACAACGATTTTCGAGTACCCAGTTTCCGACACCCCATATTTCGCTCTATAGAACTCATTTTAAAGCATGCAAAGAAAGGAACACATTCCTTCAAGTATAATTTACTAGAATAACATTAGAAAACAATGATATTTTCAAGAATACAGGAGAGAGACAACAAAATGTTCACTTACCTCCTTTCGAGAAACAATAGAACAGGTGGAAGTCTGGAACACACTAACTTTAACACGTTTTCGCACAGTGAACCTCCCAAGTAACTCCTTCGAATTGGTGGGATTCGGCTTAGAAATGTTCAAAGCTGTTGAAGACGCCAAGTTTAAATGGGTAAACAGCACCAAACGCTTATTTTTCCAAATTAAGTTCGTGACTGTCGAATACTGGTTCACTGTCGGAAACAGGAGCATTTACCATATATCATGGAAAAAATCACTCTGCTTGGACTCTTAATAGTGAAAAATGAATAAAAGTTGTTGAAAAAATTATTTTTCTTGAGAAAATTGGATAATATTGATAGTTTTTGACACTAAAGTATCGATACTCGATATTACAAAATATCGATACTCATGCCCACCGATACTTGGGATATCGATACTCGGATACGATACAGTATCGATACGAAATATCGATACTTTTATAACGATACCCATCCCATACCCAAGACATCGAAAACGTGAAGATAAGAAAGATGTTGATAAGATCGATGTGGAGGTTCTTGAGAATCGGTCGGTTCTTGAGAAACCCGATTCTCAAGAACCTCCACATCGATATTATTTCAAAAAAACGGTCAAGAATTCCAACTATATTATGATGTTGATAAGGTTGGAGATAATTTTTTCCTGGTCTGACGGACATGTTCATGCCACCTTGTATAACTTACCTACCTACTTGAATGAGATATTGGATGATGTACATACGAATAATAGAAATACTATGTGATATTGTCATAATCATTCACAAGTCTACCGTTTGGGTGATTGAAGGAAGATAACCTTCAACAAAAAAGACCAACATGATTTCCTACTATCCTGGTATTAGGTAGGTACGATCACTGAGAACCGATGTCTCTAATCCATTCATAATGATAACAACAAGAAGCATAGTTAACGTTTCAATATGACAAAACATGATGAGTAATGTCAGAACCAACAAGGTGCATCGGGCGATGACTTGCTGCACCTTTGTTACCTCACGTCACGCTAAAGGAGGAGGCACTCTCGCATAGAGAAAATGAAATATACAAACCTTCACTTGGAGCCTCTAAACCGAATGGAATGCAAAAATAACACACAAAATCACCAATGAGCCAAATCAAGCACAAAAACCACCAAATAGATGGTTAAAATAAAACCAAAACTCCCGGTAACTCCCAAAACTCAAGGAGATGAACTCTGCCGGTTGTTGTCACCCAAGGTCAGATAAGCGAATGCCATCATGAAGCTTTGTTCATGGACCTGTATTACATCATCCATGGTTTCGTCCATCTCTCCTCCGTGAAACCAGGTGATCATCGGATAAGTCAGCTGACTTTTATTCTTATCACAACAGTAGTTTTCGTGAGTGATAACGGGTGTAACTGGCCTTTTTCGTTCGGTAAGTGTAATTTATCGCGTTAATTTCTCAATTTCGCTTACCTGCATCCTCGCATTGTTTGTGTTCCAATTAATTACTTATACCGAATTCAAAGAAGGTATTTGTAAGTTTACATTTAATTAATGTCTGTCAGAAATTAGGTTCTGGAGTTCAACACTAAACTCCACTCTGGGACATGATCCTTTAAATTTAAGTTTTAGTTAGGTATTTAGAGTTTAGTAGTCCTTTTGGTTTATTATTTCTAATAATAAGCCTATGTGATCGTATCGCAAAAAATTTTTATAACCCCCCCTCAAACTTTGTCACTTTACGTTTCAAGGTGCGTAGAATCCAAATTTGCAATGTCCGTCCGCCGTCCCCCGTCCGCCGTCCGCCGTCCGTGGCACTTTTCTTAGCAACACTGGACCGATTTGGTTCAAATTTGGTATATGGGCTCCATTTGGGGTCTAGTTGTGCCGCGAAGCTTTTGGTTGATGTAGGTCACTTCTAAGGGGTGAAAATTAAGGGTTGAAATTTTCAAGAGTGCCCTAGCTCGAAAACTCTCGAAATTAAGGTATCGTTTTTTCACCAATTTTAAATAGTATTGAATTTTTAAAAATTTTTGAGACCACCCGGAGCTCTGTAGGACAAACCGTTCGGTCCCTACGAGTATTTGAAGGTTTTCCTTCGATAAAACAGAATCATGAGTGTGAATCGCAAAAGTGGTCTAATCTCCATTCAAATTTTATCAGACTAAAATGCGATCGCTGTTCATTTCTCCGATTTGTATACAGTTTTGCCTTCTGCTTAACCAGTAATCAAATTTCCATATGAAGCTTTCTATTTTTCCAATCGAGTGTGAAGCGTTTAGTTCTTTTTAAAAACTTGATTGTGAAGGTGTGAAGCCAGTATGGTGTGGTAGGTAGTACCTAGCTGGTAGGTAAAACAAAGTTGGTAGGTAAAAAAAAATGTTGGTGGGTAAAAAACGCTGCAAATCATTGCTCAAAAGCTTCTTCATTCTTCAGATCACTGATCAGCTGAGTGAGCTCCGAAGCCATTTTCTATCCTATTGAATGGAAGTGCTCTTCCAGGCGTCTTCAGCATTCGAGGAGATCTTCTTCACTCTTCAGATCACTGATCAGCTGAGTGAGCTCCGAAGCCATTTTCAATCCTATTGAACGCAGGAAGCTGAAATTTGAGAGGGAAGGTCAAGGGAGAATACAGATGGTGGTAGGTGCTATTGATGGAGAACCAGTGATCTATACAGAAGGGTGATCTATACAGAAAATAATAAACCTTTGAGCAATGATTTGCAGCGTTTTTTAAGGATCTTATGGTCATGTACCCGAGGATCCTGTGCATGATCAAAGAATTCTATTTATCCATTTTTCTTGGGCTTTTTTAAGTTCTAAACAGTGTTCAGTGATGGGTTGTTGGTAGGTCGTTTGACCTCACATTTCATCAGCGCAGAACTCTGCTGTCCCTATTCAGATGGTCTTCACAGTTCAAGATCTCCTGTTCCAAGAGTTGGGACTAATTTAGGTCTCCACCAGTGAAATCATGTTCAGCTCTGATCATGAGTTCAAGCCTCCACTCGAGCGCTGCCTTTCTATTTTTGTTACGGATTAGAAAGAATAGAACCGATTTAGGCTTTCCGCTCAAGTTCTGCTCGGGAAGAAGCGAGATTATTATCAATTATTTATATAGATGTCTAAAAAGCAATGGTCGATCCAGAAATGAGGAATTTCACCATGTCGGAATTTCCTATTTTTGACCCCAAAATCGGATTCAGCACCTCGAAAAACCTTCTAAGGCAAACTTTCAGCCCGAACTTCCTAATTTACGAATAAACAAAACAGTGTAAAAAATACGAATGTTTAAAAAAACCGGGAAAATGACGTCATCCTGGAATAGTTCATTTATGGCCGCTTGAAGCGCTGAGATCGAGAAATCTATAGTCCCCAGATGCAAAATTTCACGAAACAGTAAAGTTCGAAATCGAAAAACTGAAGAAAAATCCACTTATATATCTATCTATCTATCTCATCAATGAACATCATTGTTTAAAATGTATTATCATTTTCAAGGTCGAAACCCGTTCAACTCGTTTAATGATAAAAATACATAATTGTATACATTCCTACATTTTCACGATACAAATCAAACTCAAATTTTATATTCTACAGGCATTCAAGACTTAATAAATGCCGAACCGAATATCTCTATGTCAAAAATCAAGTAAGCATTTAATCTAACACGAAATACTTTTCGATGTACGGAATTCCTCGTGTAAACGTTGATTTTCTTTTCGGGAGGATCCCACTCGAATTCCATCTCCATTTTCCGGAATTTCCCCCTCCCTCGAAATCCTCCGAACAATCGGGAGTTCTCCCCAGAGAAGCCTAAAAACCAACGTAGAAAAAAAAGAAAACACAAACGGTGGATACAGCTTTCGTACAAGTACGCAACCACGAGAGAAATTTTATGTCTTTGCGCCCCCTTTCCCCTTCATATAAAACCTCGTATTGTACTTTTGTTTGTGGAAATTTGATTGTGCTCGTTGATGGTTGCGATGTAATGTACGTAAACATTCATTTAAACAATCACGCTCATACCGCAGCTTGTTGGCCACGCACAACGGAGTGTTTTACGTAATACGATTGGGCAATTTAAATGAATCGAATGTAGCTTCCTGCGTTCAACAGGAGAGGAAAAGGCTTTGGAGCTCACTCAGGTGATCAGTGCACAATCAGGCGCCTTCAGCATTCTCCATTGACCCTGCCTCTCAAATGTCAGCTTCCTGCGTTCAACAGGAGAGGAAATGGCCTTGGAGCTCACTCAGCTGATCAGTGACCACTCAGGCGCCTTCAGCATTCTCCATTGACCCTGCCTCTCAAATGTCAGCTCCCTGCGTTCAACAGGAGAGGAAATGGCCTTGGAGCTCACTCAGCTGATCAGTGACCACTCAGGCGCCTTCAGCATTCTCCATTGACCCTGCCTCTCAAATGTCAGCTTCCTGCGTTCAACAGGAGAGGAAATGGCCTTGGAGCTCACTCAGCTGATCAGTGACCACTCAGGCGCCTTCAGCATTCTCCATTGACCCTGCCTCCGTAACGCTTTAAAGGGATCTGTTGGATGAAGATACCTATTTTCCTCTCACGATCATGTTGACATCTCATTTGTTGCTCACATCATACTCGTATGTTAGTGCGCATAATTCATGCGCATAATTCAGCTTTCCGTACAGGTGCATTCATATTAGGGACCGTGTACCATGATTAATAAATTGAGAGCTTTCCAATGAGTGGTGAACGATTTTTGTGGGGTGGAAAATGAGGAAGTTAGTTTTCCCTAGGAACGATTGGTTGTACGTGAAAATCATCAGAAAATTTCCGCGTGACGCTCCCCTCGTGACACTCCCCTCGTTACAATGCCCCGTTACAATGCCCGCGTGACGATTTTTCATTTATGTGCCATAGTAAAGACATAAAATGTCAAAAAATAGAAAAATCAAGATGAGAAGGGAAAATTAGGTTTTCCCTTTTTTTGTTTGATAACTTTCCTCTTAGAAAACACGATTTCGTCGTCCCAATGGGCAACACTGGGAGGAGACGGCGATCCGAACAGCCCAATCAGCGAGCGTTCCTGCTTCACGTCCGTTTTCCCCGTTAGTTTTGAAATCAAAAATTTTGATTGTCTCCCAAAAATAACAGGAGACTTATTTTCCAAAATCAGCCCAATTTTCATCTACCCCACACCATTAACTATTCAGGAAAAATGCAAACAGAATTCGGTGAAATTCCTCATTGTAGGATCAAACCCAGTCAGTAGGTAAGTAACTTGAGGTCGATCTCTGTTAACCTCAACCCGGCCGTTTGCAAGAAGCGTGTTCTAGTTGGATAAGTTTCAATTAACTCTCTCAATCAATTCGCATTCAATTAATTAGTCTCTCTCTAGATCTCTCTTGCAGCCAGTTCACAGACTCACTTGCACTGAGATATGGGCAGGAGGTGCGAGGACTTCCTTCCTCCTGTGAGGGCTGCGGAGAGGTAACGGACACCACCCACGCTCTCAACTGTCGAAAAGGAGGACTGGTGATCCAAGGGCACAATGCTGTACGAAATGAATGTGCGAGACTTGCAACCCTTGCCTGGGGGAGGGTCGGCATTGAACCCGTCATGAGAGAAGCTGAAAACGGAACGACCGCCCTCATCGCAGATATCATGATCCCAGGGCTGTGGGAGAGAGAGAAAGAGTGGCGTACTTGGATAACCGCATAATAAATGCCGACGCCACCTCTTACTCTTCCCAGGACTGGATTTCAATTTCAAGAGATGCTGCTCGAGCAAAACACAGAAAATATGACCAGGCAGCTGAAGACCTACGTGATTCTTTCACCCCTTTAATATGTTCATGCGAGGGAGTGTTGCATAAAGAATTTGAAAATTTCGAAAAACGTCTCACCCACGCACTGTCAGAAAAGTGGGATAAGCCGATATCCGTGGTTGCTGGGTGGATTCGTACAAAAGTGTAATTCGCGATAATACGAGCAGTATCCTTACGGCTCCGTGGCTCCAAGAGAGAAATTAGGTGTCTAGGCCTCGAGGATGGAGCGCCTCTTCCTCTTCTGAAAGATTAGTGTGACGACGCTTTGCCATCATTCTACACCGCCCCCGTCCATTAGTACTGAGATGACTAATCCTTCACACTTTACATAATATGTAATATATATTATATATTATTTAAAAAAATTATTTAGTCGTACGCCTCGCAGAATACATATCTGTAAAACCCTGAAGTTGTGGGAAATCGCGACTAGTGTTGTTTCGATACTTGCGATATTTACTCGTATCGATACCTAGTTTTCCTAGATACCCCCTTCTTTCGCCCAAGTACCTTGACCAACTGGTAATTTAGGGAAGCCTGCAGGAGGACGACTTCCTATAAATTTCATTCAACGTTACTTCAACTAGCCGTTCTTCTTTGCCTTTTCTTTCTTATCAAGCATGGAAGAAAATTATTACTCTTCTGTATAACAATCAATATAAAAAATAAGGACGCTTTTGTACTCCCACTTTTCGTTATTTTCCTTTCCTTGAGTACCTACCCCGCTGTCAGAGCAAAAAACAAAGCGTAGAAAGCATTGAAGTCACCTAGTTACTAGAATGATCAAAGGCAGAGTATATAAAGGTAGAGTATATACTCGGTATTAGGTTGGGAGTCCCAACTTGGGACAACTTCATTGACAAATACGAGTACCAATTAACATTCTATTTATTTTTGTATGGAAAAATACTGCCCTCCTTAGTAAAAACGTCCTATGTCCATTTTACAAGTTTCGAGAAAATCGCGTTTTAGTTTCGGCGTCTGCGCCACCCAAACCATTGAAGCTTGAGATTTCGTTTTTTGACCATCACTCGTTAAAAACGTGAAAACTCGTTGCCTGGCCTGTATTAGGTCATTTACGGTAAACATTTGGACATAGAACGTTTTAGCCTAGTACCCATGGACATAGGACAGCTTGTAACAGTGTGATGCTAGCTTAAAATGTCTTATGTCCATTGAGTTTCGAGTATTATTTCAAAAATTTAGTTCAAACTCAAGGTTTTTGGTGACAATCAATTTCTTTGAAGGATCTACCAAGGAGAGGTAGAGGAATCTACCATATCAAGGATATCACGTGAAGGTGATATGCGAGTTACTTACCGTAGGAAGGATTTTGAGGTTATCCATTAAAAATATGTATGTACTAGTAACCTGCTGCAGCTCAACATTATGTGGTCATTTATAGAGCTCGGAAAATATGCACGAAAATTTCCCGAAAATATGCACCGGAAACTGGAAAAATATGCAAAATATGCATTTTCCCTTAAAACTGCATACGACTTTGGAATTTCAGTATTTTAAGAAAGGATGTTCCATATTATTACATTCTTTTAGCCCTTTTTTCTCCCAGAAAAAAGTTATGAAGCATCAGGTAAAGTAAACAAGCAATTCAAAAAACCAGTTATACATTTTGCTTCCGAGTCTACCAAGGTAGCGGAAGCTTTGTTTTCACTTTTCAAGGATGAAAAAAAAAAGTTCTCCAAAATCAAAATTTTCACTCGCGTTTTGCGTTTTAGACCTTTCTGAACAATTTTGGTTCCGTGTCTGTGTGTCTGTGTGTCTGTCTGTCTGTGTGTCTGTCCGTCTGTCATGATTTCCTTGTAACGCGCATAACTATACGAAGTTATTGTCCGATTTCGATGAAATTTTCAGGGATTGTGCGGGTTGGTGTGTAGACGGTCCCCTATGAAAATCATCATCCCCGGACTGATAGAAGCGACTGCGCATGCGCAAACGTGAATTCCTTGTAACGGCCATAACTTCTACATTTTCCATCCGATTTCAATGAAAATTTCAGAGATGTTACAGATTAGTATTTAGATGGTCCCTTATGAAAATCATCATCCCCGGACTGATAGAAGCGACTGCGCATGCGCAAACGTGAATTTCCTTGAAACGGCCATAACTTCTACATTTTCCATCCGATTTCAATGAAATTCTCAGGGATTATGCGGATTAGATTCTAAATGGTCCCCTATGAAAATCATCACCCCCGGACTTATAGTAGCCGATGCGCATGCGCGAACGTAAAATCCGTGTAACAGCCGTGCGTACGTCAGAACCTTAAATTCTACACCACCATCTGTCTGGCGACCGTAGCACATGTACAGCGAGTCATTTTGACAAGTGAGAGGTCACGGGTACGATTCCCAGCCGAGATAAGATTTTTTTGAGTTGTGACTCTCTTGCATTTTTCATCCGAATTTGATGAAATTTTCTAGGATTATCCAGAGTAGCGTGTAGATGGTCCCCTATAAGGTTAGTGAAAGGTACTTAGAGATTGGTGTTTTGAGATTAACTACGATGCATCGGATCATCTATATAATCGGGTTATGGATACGAGGAAGCTATGTGCCACACCCACTTGGCAGACGTTTTTATTTACTTTTATACATTTGTACGAACTAGGTATAAAATGTAAAGATGAACTACCTACATATTATATTGGACAACAATTACACGCTCCAAATTATCAGGTGTAAAACAGTGTCTCCTGTCACCTAAAATTTTTTTCAATGCAGAAAACTATCTCTCTACATCGCAAGATACAATAGGCAAAAATTTGAAAGTGGAAATCTTTTTTGGAGAGTAGGGAGAGTCCCACGAGCTGTCTTCTCCTTTGAGAATTTTCGCGATTTGAACCACTGAAGACCACCCTGGATTTTTCGATAGGACCCCCTCCAGTTTATCCTTGTCGGCTTTTCCAGTTGTTCCATGCCAGTGGGAGCTTTTTTCGAGTAGGTAGTAGGGGTGATGTGAGTGAGGGGACAAAACATTCCAACATTCAATTTCGAATATTGTCAATTTCCAGCACTGACTTTAAAAAAAAAATCCAGAATACGCAAAAAAACTGGTAAAACATGCTGCAAAATATGCAAAAATCCCCAAAATGACCAAAAAATGCAAAAATCCCCAAAATGACCGAAATATGCAAATATATGCAATTTCAATTTCAATTTAAACCACCGCATACCCTTCAGAAACCTTCAAAACGTTCAAATACAAAGATATACCGCATAATAAAAGATATGCAAAATATGCAAATTCCGAGCTCTAGTCATTTATGACATTCCTGTCCACTTTTTCCGTCTTGGCATGCAGTCCTCTTCCATCACGTTTTGGCATCACATTGCCCTCATTGATCCCGGGCTGTACAAACTTCAAAATACGATCGTTGGAGGATTCGTACCCCAATGTAGCAAGAAAGAATACTTTACAAACGTCAAAATCATGACCTGCTTCATCATGGAGAACGTATTGGTATGTGTTCGCCTTTCGATACCTCCAGCATTATTATGCCCATCCTTTCTTCTCTCCAGTCTCTCCCTCTGTTTAGGAACTCTCCTTTGGCCTCTCATAACAAAAGACCTTTTTTCATTTGAGCTCAATGCCCAATAAGCGTCATTAATGGCATTTTGACGTTCCTGGCTGATCAACGTTGTGCACCCTCGCCTGCATTTTTGTGGTCCATCGCTGTTGCATGGTGGTTTCACAGCGTG
This sequence comes from Apolygus lucorum, assembly GCA_009739505.2. Taxonomy (NCBI): domain Eukaryota; kingdom Metazoa; phylum Arthropoda; class Insecta; order Hemiptera; family Miridae; genus Apolygus; species Apolygus lucorum. Next base: position 62,983,015 of record CM019182.2, read on the forward strand.
GGATTCAATGAGTGATTGCCTTTTTATACTCTTCCTAACATTCAGAGGTTGATTATATACTGAACGCTTGCGTTTCTCACCTTTCTTGGTCACACCTTTATCGCAGTAACTTTTACCCTCAGCAGCACAATCCACCAAATCATCGAGAAAATCACGTACTACAGAGGCCACGTCAACGTCACTTCCAGCAGGACGTTTGCAGCGTTTCTGGTTGATCACTTTCTTGACAACCGGGCGTTTGGCAGTTATTGTTTCTGAAGTTTGGACGTCACTTACTCTATCCGAGTCTGAAAACTCAGATCTTTCATTACAAGGAACATAATCCGGGTCCACGTCCTTTTCTGCATCGCGCTGCTGAAGATTTCGAGTGAGAGCACCGGAAAACTTGAGGCGGAGCTGTTCATTTTTTTAGCCATGAGCCACGAGTAAAGCCGACCTAGACATTAGGTCTGTTCGGCTAACGATTCCGAACGGTTCGGGACGGTTCCGACCTCCTTTGGGGCGTTCGGTTAGGCCCAGAACTGGTTCGGAACTGTCAGTCCGCTGTTCGGCTAGGCATCCGGAACCGTCCAGAATCAGTTCTACCAGTTCTGAGATTTTCTCGGGACCAACAGTTCCGCACATGCGCACTAGATATTACGCTTATCAGGAAGTCTTATCGTTTCGCTTATCATCAATTTTTTGTTTATTTTATCGTAGTCTCCTGTGGTCTGTCATCTGGGGGTTTCTGGTAATTCTACTCCGTTTGACGATTCTCATGAAGTTTAGGAATCGGATGATAAATTAAAATGTTTGTTCTTCTTCGTGACCATCCAAAAAATAAGAACTTTTAAAAGAACACTGTGCTTTCTTCTAAATGAACGTGATCATCGAACACTTCGTAGTGAGCAGGAACAAGGGGCTTATTCCCCAACGGTATAGCTGAGTCCGTTTATGAAAATCCTTTTTTATGAAAATTTGTATGTTTATGTTTATGAAAATCCTTATCTAATAAACCGTTGTGAAATAATTTGCGTTTGTTATTCGAACGGGACAAAGGCCTAGGAGGTTGAGCATCGTGTTTTGGTATTTTATATTTGGTGCTGTGGGCATCGGAACTTCGGCATCAGAAAACCAAGTTTCGGGAGTTGTACCATCTCAAATTCAGTAGGTAGGTACCTGGAGGCATGATTTTTTATAAGTATAATCTTGAAGAGACAGTGACGTTCATCCTGGTTATGATGCCAACCTTGGAGATATTTCTATTGTGGATTTTTAAAATCGTATTTTCATATTTTTATCCTAATAAACCGTTGTGAAATAATTTGCTTTTGTTATTCCTCCTACTAGAAGTACATAGCGCGCAAATATGTTGGTCCATAGACTCGCAATTTGTTAATCAATGCGCTTAAACGTTTTCACCTTTGTTGTGAAAATTTCGAAATTCTTAGAAATTACGTTATAACAGAAGCCATTTTTGATTAGGTCTTTCTTTTTTCACAAATACCCAAAAATTATTCCACTGTGTCCATTTATTCGGATAGTGGTTCAAGGAAGTTCACATCATCTCTCTCTTCTGCAATATATTGACGGGGTGATTAGTACCTATGTGACATGGGGCAAAATTTGATTTGTTGGCAACAAAAGTAGAGCTTTGAATTAAGAGCTTTTTCGAGTGTCTGACTACATTCGTAACGGTTTATTGGCAAATTTTAAAATTTTCATTGTTGAATAAAAGAACATTGTTCCTGGGGAAGACACCTATTATTTTGTGATCAATCTGTGATAAGTGACATTGATTTTTTAAAAAGTTGAATATTTTGTACACTTGAATCGTAGCCGTTGTCCTGACGCCTTTCAATTCGGTTGAAAAGTTTCCATTGACTCAGTGAAAATTGGAAAAATGGGTGTTTGGTCAAATTCGTAGGGGAATTTTTTTTAAAAGGATGAGAGATTAGTAGGTACAACAATAATTTTGAATCATTCAATCTTAAACTTTAAAAATCCCGTTAAATCTAAATGGAGGCTTCAAGAACTTCAAAAAATACAACATACCTACTTTAAACTTTATTAAACATAACTACCTACTTAGAAAACTGAAAATCAAAATTAGTTCTTTAATAACATTTTTGACAGCTAATGGAGTTGTCCAACTTTTATACTCCTAAAATGTTCAATAAATTAATGATTTTCTCTCTCTTAACAAAGTTCTTTAAAAACATTGACTTCCCTAATACAACTAGAGTTTGTTGAAGAAGAGTTGAAAATACAGAATAGAGAATACAATTTTTATTGTATTGGGAAAAACGAGAGAATTCTGAACTGCGAATACGGATTATTACTACAACAAATGGAAGAAGGTTACAATGCAGGCTATCGATTCCGAACGAGTTCCAAAGGTGTTCGGTTAACAACGATTCCGAACTGATTCTATCCCTTCCACTTTCAGAATCTCGTTCCGTCCGGAACTGGTTCGGAATCGTTAGCCGAACAAACCTATTCTGACTAGGATCCATTCCGTGGATAAATAAATCACCCAAACTCGCTAGATAACGTTTTGCACAAGAAGGAGGACGCGAGGGCCGGTGTTTACCTAAAGGCCATATCACACGAGCGATTTTTCAGCTTTTTTCCGCAGAAAAATCGCTGGAACTTGAAGAGGAAGAAGTACAGTGATTCAAGTATCCATGCAAGGGAAGAAGTACAGTGTTTCAAGTATCCATGCAGCGGGTTTTTAATTCCACTTCCCCACCCCCCCATAGCATAGCCTGCACCCTGGTGGAGCGATTTTTCTAGCTTTGGAATATTTAGAACGCGTTCTAATTTTTCTAGTCCGCCATTTTGTGCGGGAAAAAAAGCTGGAAGGAAACCATTCGAAGGTTCTCCATCGATAAGTAATTTGTGGTTGTAGCATTCCTTGATCTACTAGTCGACGTCTGTTCAGTTTTCTGCAGTTTTCCGAGAGAAAAATTAATCAGTTCTTCGTTCATTTTTAAACCTCCAACAAGTATGCCGCCGAAGGATATAGTGAATAGATGGACAACAAGTGAAACTTCGCTTCTAAAACGTTGCTTCAAAATTTCACACTACTATAACCTGATCCAAAACTTGTAGTCAGTGAAAATCGCTCTAACGTGACTACAAGTTTTGGATCAGGTTATAGTAGTGTGGAATTCGGCGGCATACTTGTTGGAGGTTTAAAAATGAACGAAAAACTGATTAATTTTTCGCTGGAAAACTGCAGAAAACTGAACAGACGTCGACTAGTAGATCAAGGAATGCTACAACCACAAATTACTTATCGATGGAGAACCTTCGAATGGTTTCCTTCTAGCTTTTTTTCCCGCACAAAATGGCGGACTAGAAAAATTAGAACGCATTCTAAATATTCCAAAGCTAAAAAAATCGCTCCACCAGGGTGCAGGCTGTGCTATGGGGGGGTGGGGAAGTGGAATTAAAAACCCGCTGCATGGATACTTGAAACACTGTACTTCTTCCCTTGCATGGATACTTGAATCACTGTACTTCTTCCCTTGCATGGATACTTGAAACACTGTACTTCTTCCCTTGCATGGATACTTGAATCACTGTACTTCTTCCTCTTCACGTTCCAGTGATTTTTCTGCAGAAAAAAGCTGAAAAATCGCTCGTGTGATATGGCCTTTAGTGAGATGACTTGCCGCTCTTTTGTATTCTTATCTGAGTATTGTTGTTGTATACATTTCATTGGTCTTGAACAGGCTAGAACGGACATAGGCTATGTCCGTGATATTCTCACAACGGACATTTTAGCCTAGTACGATCAACTTTTCTAATGCTGTGTACTAAGCTAGAACGTCTTATGTCCCTGATTTTCCTCTCCATAGGACGTTTAAGCCTAGTAGGACTTAATTAGGACGTTTTAGCCTAGGATGGGTATGTGAAACTTGATAAATGGACATAGGACAAATCGATTATTGAAGCCTTTTCTGTGGACATAGGGCGTTCTAGCTTAGCTCAAAAGGTGCGCCTGATCGAGAGCTACAATACGGTGTCCTCATCTCAAAAAGAGCAAAAATGGACATAGGACGTTCTTACTAAGAAGGGCAGAATACTACTTAGTAGGGAGTATCGAATGATACTCGTGGTATCGAGTACTTACGTTTCGATCTCGTATCTAGACTTCGATGCTCATTCGATACCAATACTTAGTATTGAGTATATAGGAGTATCGAAACAACACTAATCGCGACATAAATGTTAGCAACTTTCTTTAGGTACTTAAGTACTATTTTTTGTCCAACGACACGATTTCTGATGTCCACGTGAAGGCCAAAACAAAGGCCTTTTGTCCAAAAGGTTTTGTCATTAAAGGTTATCAATATCCGGAACGCGGCAAAATTTTCCGAGTTGGTATGAGTTTTTCTGGGCACCGTTGAGTATTGCTGTATAGTTTACAGTGTTTCTAGGAGAATTTTTTGCACAACTAGATAGTTTTCCGCGACGAACAAAAAAAGAACCACGAAAATCGGTTGAGAACTAAGACGACACAAGATTTTGTTACACACAGACATACACCTATGGGTTTTTCGCAGATTTGGATTCAGAATGGTCTAAAACGGATTACTGTGTGGTTATTTTTTTTTCTGTTGAGTGTTGTCCAACTTCACCCCAGATCGATTGCATAAGGACGCCCAAGTCTTACTGTGGGACGTCCTAAAAAAATATTGAAGGATGTCACTTGAGAGATTCAGAGAAGAATGACACGAGTTTTGAAGGAAGCTAAAGATTTATTTTGACGCACACGGTACAACAGGTATCAACAGACTAACTGGGACCTTAGAGGAGGGAACCCAGAAGTCCACATCATTCCCTGCAGAGGCCACTATAGGTCTACCAAAGAAACTTCGCATCCATGAGGCGCCCCCCCGTAGGTGGCGGATCCCCGAACTATAACAATTGAGTCAACCTTCTATGGTGAAACTTGACACGGAAATTGGAGCTGTGAGAAATTCTATGTTCGTGTAGTGCCACAAAATTTCGATTTCGGAAATGCGCGAATTTCAAGCTGCAGTAGGAGTGAAATCAAGTTCCTTTTTAGGGGAGAAATTCCCGAAACATTATCTTAGACACTGGAATCTGCTTGATGATAACAGATAATTAGTTCTATGTTCTCCAGAAGAATGCGCCAAAGGTGTGCAAAGTTTCTGTGGCAGACCTATAGAAGAGGATTGCCCCACTACCTACTTCCAATAAATGTTTCAGTTATTTTCAATTCTCTTGCCACTTTTAATTATTTTTTTGGGAGGGGGGCTCGTTCCTTACAGTAATGATGAGAGAGTTTTATCAGAATGAATATTATTTGAATGACTATTATTTCTCATACTACTTTACTATGTCAGCTTTCCATCAAACGAAGGTACCTACCCAACAAAATATTATATTCACCCGTAGAACCCATATTTTGACCTCTTCAACGTAGGTAACTTTTCATTTTCATGTCTCGAGCTCAGAAATGCAAAATAATTCTTCCCACTGTGCTCTCGTGGTCAGGTAGTAATTTCATTAATTTTTTGATTCCAGGACCAGCTAGTTACAATAGAACTGGACTAAAAAAGTTCAACCACAATGGGGCTGCTGGCTATGGTTTTTGGAGAGAACTACAGGTACCACGATACCCCTGATGGTGAAGACTGCTTCGACAAGCTCTTCTTCGTCACCAAGTATGCTGCCTGCTATGGCGTACTCTGGTCTTCAGTTGATGTGACTCTCATCTCACATCCGGTAGGTTATGGACCCACGCTCACCCGCTATGCTTACCTCACTATACCCATTGTTGGGATTGCTGCAGCCTGGACGGGAGCAGTCTGCACTGCGACCAACATTCGCAAGAAAGATGATCACCTCAACTACGCCATTGGTGGTGTCGCTGCTGGAGCACTTATTGGAGCTTGGAGGAGAAGCCTCAAGGTTGGATGCTACTCAGCTTTAGCTGGTGCTTTCTTGTCTGCTCTTTACAAGGATTCCCTCATGAGCAACTGGAACTTCTTGTCCACCAAGAAAAAACCGATGTGGAATAACGTCTGGACGGTCAACCGTGACTACTCCATCACTGATGACCCTCCCAAAACCTGGACAACCGGATCAACATGAAAAACTCCCTCTTTCTGTAGAATGGCTTATCAACAACAACAAAAATGTACATAAAAACATAGGTAAAAACAACTGTTGATGGAATTATTACTTTTTAATTATTTAATAAATCCAAGAATGTGTGAATACTAGTAATTTTTTGTACAGACCCCCTAGAATTACAGCTCTGACTGAACTTTGGTAGACGTAACAATGTTACACAGAAAAAACGATTTCAGGGTAGCAACCAAGCTTTTCAAATCGAGCTACATCATTTGCCATATATCGTCGCATAAGGAGCATCATGGCATACATCAATTTTTGGCCTTTTTGAGTTATACATCAATTTCGATTCAAAATTTCACGCCAAATCGCCTGGAGTGATCAGTTTTGCGAATAAACCGCTCAGTGCGCCACACTCGCCAGTTTTGCCATCATAGCATAAAGAGAGGAGATGTTTCTTGTTTACAGGGAAACGATTTTCTTTGTCTCCTGAAAAGTTGGGAAACATGACATAGGTATGTCATGATGTCCCTTAAGCGTCGATATATATATTTTACAAAATGGAACTAGGGAGAATGCAATCATCATCCAGTAAGTACCTACTGCAACTTACCTTACAAAAACATATTGTTTAGTAATGCATGCATTCCAGGGGACGTCCCATTGGATAAGCAATTCGATAAACCAGTAGGTAAGCCATAAAACAGTTCCAGTCCATGAAATTTATTTAGAAGGTAAGTATTTTAGGCAATAAATAGTGATCTCTCACCCTTATCAACCATAACATTCCTAGCGGCGTGCATGGGAGCCTCGAATTTGAAGAGCATTTTAAAATCCATGATCTACGATACCCAACATGCGAATTCGAGTTCACCAACCCCCCACCCCCACCCAATGGTGCCAGTCTGGCACCAAAGCGGAAATACGTCGTAACGTTGAACTTTCATCTATTAGTTTTAGTAGGCAGTCCGTCGAAGTTCACATCTGTATTCAAGGTGAAACCAAAAAAAAACGAAATATGCAGTTTATGGCACCATGGTGGCACCACTATTAGGCCTGCCATCCACGTAACGATTTATCGTTCGATTCATCGTACGATAAGCAAAAACGGTCAGACCTGACGACAAATCGAAGCGTGTATGTGGACCAAATCGTACGATCTCCAGAACTGTGCAGGTCATCGGAATCGAATGAAAATTCCATTCCGACGGACTGTGCAGTTCAACGAAACGTAGCGTGTGTGCCGGGCACCGGTTTCGACCTTCGATATCGTTTACGACGAAGTTCAGTTCTCGGAAGGATGTTGGTACCTACAGTTGGTTGGAACCACTAGTGGGTCTAGTTTGATCAGTTTTCGTTACGTTCTTCATCGATACGTGTATGTGAAATAACTGTGCAGTTCAAATCTCAACGGTTTATCGTACGACGAGCTTATCGAAACTTGACCCTAGTTACACAACGTTCGGCTCCTCCTACCAACAAGGAGTAGAGGTGTGTCGGTACAGCTGTACCGGGACTGTGGAACCGAGTATCAGGTTGGAACGGTTCCACGCAGTGACAAATACTCGCTTACCGGTCCAGTTCCACGGACTGATAAGATATCTTGAAATGGCTCTGGACCGGGAAGAGAATCTTTTCCATCGGTCCAGTTCCATCCTCACCAATCAGAATGATCTGATCAATCATCTCATCAATCTGATCATTCTAATTGGTGAGGATGGAACTGGACCGGTAAGGATGGAACCGGACCGATAAGATACCATAGAGAATGGTTCAATGGCTCTGGACCGGGAAGGGTTTTGGACCGGTAAGCAAGGATCTTGTTCTCAGTTCTGTTCCATGTTGTACCTGGAAGCGCCCTTACTACTTCCATGGACTGAGAATGGTTCATGGAATGGCTCTTGAACGGGAAGTTATCTTCTGGACTGGTTAGCATGGAAGTTGTCTCCAGTATTATTAATTTATTATTGTCATGTTAAGTTCTTAAACTGCAACGTCATTATTCTTTCCTTGAATTGTTTGGTAACTATTATTTATAATAAATTGTCTCTTTTGTAACACTTGTTCAAATTCCTTCCTTTTAGCTAATTGTCAAGGAAAATGATGCTATTGTATAGCAAGTTGAGATCATAAGCATGGAAGAAGGACGATAGGGATTTGACTGCCTGCTTCATCCATGCCATGTGAGTGGGATTTGATCGCCTGTACTGGTAATGGAACTGTACCGGCAATTTGGAACGGTTACATCTCTGTCACCGTAACAGTTGGAACCGTTCCAGGGAAATACCTGGACCGACACACCCCTAACAAGGAGCTCTCAACAGAGCCGCACGCTGCGGCAGGAACGCTTCACCCATCTGAGGTTATCCCGCGATAACCTGCCTCATTGGCTCATAACAAAATATTTCCATATCAAAAGCTAGGGATGTCCGATACTTCAAAAGTATCGATATAATATCGTATCGATACATCTAGAAAGTATCAAAAATTATCGATACGATATTTTCAAAAAGTATCGATATTTTGAAGTATCGATACTTTTCGATACTTTCACAAAAATGGGTGAAATTTTCGTTTATGTTTCTCTCCATCAGTGTGACATCTCTCCATCACGAGGATAATAATAATTATTATAGCCTCCAGCTCTCTACGAAACCTGCTGTCCTCCATAATCGAGGAAGGACAACCAAAATGTTAAACCAAACAAGTGCAATACGAAAAAAAGTGCCTAAACAAAAACAAGTTTTAAATAACAAAATGAGTGATTTATTGTTTTGTTCATTCTATATTAATTATTAATATAGAGTGATTTATTGTTTTGTTCATTCTATATTAATTATTAATATAGAATGAACAAAACAATAAATCACTCATTTTGTTATTTAAAACTTGTTTTTGTTTAGGCACTTTTTTTCGTATTGCACTTGTTTGGTTTAACATTTTGGTTGTCCTTCCTCGATTATGGAGGACAGCAGGTTATCGTAGAGAGCTGGAGGTGGTGGTACATCATCATTGTTTAATTTGTTGAAGTTTGTTGGTCTCCCAACAATCTACGTAGAGATATAGGTACTGTCAAGTAGGTACCTTCATGTCGTAGGTGTTCAAACAGGTAAAATGTGAGATATAAAAAAGTATCGCCTCCGATACTGGAAAAAATGTATCGATATTACGATATATATCAGAGAAAAAAAGTATCGATATGTATCGATACTTTTTTCAAGAAGTATCGATACTTTTAAGTATCGATACTTTTGGGACATCCCTATCAAAAGCCGGTTGAAAACGGACGTCTATCACTTAAATCGACTCAAACTCCTTTATTTTTGCATTATTATTTATTTGAATACACAAGTGGTGAACTTGAAGAGTTTCTGAAGAGAAATAAAAACTAACCAACAAAGAAAACGACGTTGGAACCTTTTTAATCGACTGTCAAAAGTCAGTGATACACGAACGAGTCTGACAAGCGGTTTTGTGACGTTGTAGTAAGTACTTTCTTTATATTTTAAATTTAACGAATTCTATTGCTCAATTTGGTCAGTTGTGGGGCAAAATTCTCTTTGTAGACCCGCCAATGTGAACGTTTCCCTCGGCAACAGTCTGTTTTTACAACATTCTATGATTCTCTCTACATAAAAATACTACTCATGACATGAGCTATCTATTTTATTGTAATAGGTAGGTACCTAGGTGATTAAATTTTGCATGCCGATTGCTTGCGACAATAATGTGAAAGTTAGTAGATGGCTACATTTCAACATTGTTCCGAATATTGGTCGATGTAGTACCTCGTATCAATGTGATAACTAACCTGATAGAATTTATTACCAAAACCCATTCCCACGAAGCGTGTAGTACCTAAAGCTACCTAGCTCAAAATTCACATACCTAATACTAAAATAGGTGCATCCTTGTATTAAATACTTAGTTTTGTCGCAGCTCGTTTCATTATACCCTCCTTCCATATTTTGTTTCAGATGACCTACGATGTTCAAGTGTGAACCCTGTAGAGATACGTCCTGTGTAGCTGAAGGAAATATCCGAATTGATTGAGGTTTTTTATCAACGACCTAGATTAGTTTTTTAATCTTGTTCTTGGCCATGTTCTTCTTCCCATCCCATTTTATCAATACTCTTACCATCAGACAACATAAATTTTGTAGGTATTAACCAAACTGCAATGTGTAACTGATTTAAATACCTGTCTAATATTATATTAATTTAGGAAGTAATGTTTTGAGATACTCTGTAAATGTTCTCGAATAATACACTACCTAATAAATTTTTTTCTTCAATTTTAGTGACCCTATCTTCTTTTGGTTCACGTTTTTAGTGGAATATTTTCCTATTTGTAGGTTCAAATTGTTGTGACCCTATCTTCTTTCGATTCACGTTTTTAGTGGAATATTTTCCTATTTGTAGGTTCAAATTGTTGAAGGATCTTTCCAACTAGGTATTTCTAGTTGGAAAGATCTAGTAGAATTCTACTCTCAGTCTATTTTTCTATTCAGGTAGATCACCAGCACGTCAGTAATACAGGCCTAATAGGTTGTCTCCGGTACTCTGTGATACAGGCTAACTTAACATGAAATCTATCAGCACTTTTGAAACTTTATCAGGAACAACGAAAACAACAAAGATAAAGATAACGGATAAGGATATCAGTGGATTAGTTAACATAATGGTCGGTAGGCCGCGCGCCGGTAGGTTCCTTCTTATTCTTGGGCATGGTAGGGGAAGCCGAACGTTGTGTAACTAGTGTCATGTCTTATCGAACGATGAATCGTTACGTGGATGGCCGGCCTTAGGCGTTACATTATCCACGTAACGATTCATCGTTCGATAAGCTCGTCGTACAATAAACCGTTGAGATTTGAACTGCACAGTTATTTCACATACACGTATCGATGAAGAACGTAACGAAAACTGATCAAACTAGACCCACTAGTGGTTCCAACCAACTGTAGGTACCAACATCCTTCCGAGAACTGAACTTCGTCGTAAACGATATCGAAGGTCGAAACCGGTGCCCGGCACACACGCTACGTTTCGTTGAACTGCACAGTCCGTCGGAATGGAATTTTCATTCGATTCCGATGACCTGCACAGTTCTGGAGATCGTACGATTTGGTCCACATACACGCTTCGATTTGTCGTCAGGTCTGACCGTTTTTGCTTATCGTACGATGAATCGAACGATAAATCGTTACGTGGATGGCCGGCCTTAGTTCCATGGTGGTACAGAGAATAATTCATGAAAATCCGGAGGTTTGATGAGAATTGTCCCTCAATTTTAAAGCTTAGGCACAATTAGTACGCTATAAAGGAACCGAAATGTTGAAAAATCGGATATTTTGTGAATATTATCCCTCCCACTCACCCCCTCCCCTTGCAAATTTTACAAATTACAAATTTTACTCATTTTGGTTTATTATTTCTAATAATAAGCCTATGTGATCGTATCGCAAAAAATTTTTATAACCCCCCCTCAAACTTTGTCACTACGTTTCTAGGTGCGTAGAATCCAAATTTGCAATGTCCGTCCGCCGTCCGGGCCATAAAAGGCCTTAGAATCGGTCTAAAAAAACCCGTTCTTTCGCACATAGACTCCATTTGGGGTCTAGTTGGTCCTAACGTCGAACTATTCCGATCGCTTAATTCGTATAGAAGTTATGGGCAAATAACCGGCCAAAAAAGAGGTTTTTGCTTAAATATGCGTGGGGTGACATTTTCCAAGTATTTTTCTTCATGTTGGATGGTTGGTGGCTTTATAGACGATTATATAGAAAAATAATAAACCATTAAAATAATAAACGTACGATAAATCAGAAACACGAGTGTGAATCGCAAAAGAGGTCTAATCTCCGGATGGTTGGTGGCTTTATAGACGATTATATAGAAAAATAACAAACCATTAAAATAATAATAATAAAATAATAAACCACAAAAATAATAAACATGCGATAAATCAGAAACACGAGTGTGAGGCCTAATCTCCGTTCAAATTAAAGCTGACCGAAATGCCATCGATGTTTGGTGGCTTTATAGACGATTATATAGAAAAATAATAAACCGTTGTGTAATAATTTGCAGCGTTTTAGGTACTCAATGAGTACCTATCAATGAGTAAAATAATGAGCAATTCGGAAGATTTCTGAGTCGAACAAAAAAAGAAACACGCAAATCGGTTGGAAATTGAGGCCTGGGCAGAGTGTACAAGATAATGCACGCAAACGCACGTTTTTTAAGCATTAACCCCCCCTTTCCCCCTTCGAAAGGCAAAATTCGAAATTCCGGCGACGTAGTGAACAACTAGGTAGTTTTCCGCATCGACCAAAAATGAACCAGGAAAATTGAGAACTAAGGGCTGGGCAGACGACACATTTTGTCACACAAGTAAACATAGACATACACCTTTGGTTTTTTTCGCGGATTAGTACTCAGAAAGGTCTAAAACGGATTACTGTGTGGATATTTTTTTTTTCTTCTGTTAACCCTTTAACGGGCAAAACTCGGGCGTCATGGGAAATTTTTTTTTTCCGATCTAGTCGGGTCTTTATGGATCTATCAACAATATTTCAGCCTTTTTTGCGAAAAAAAAAAATGGTTCACGCGCCATAAAATGGCATGGTACAGCATGTGTACCAAGGACCACCAGGTGCACTTTTCGGCCATGATGTTCATTGGTACAACATTTGTACCAGTAAAAGGTAATCAGGGAATGACAATTTGAGTTTATTCTGGATGATCTTGCTTTCAATCAATATAAAACTGATGACAAATTCGACAGCAAACAACATTTCAATAGGACTTGTTGCATTGGTATGCGACACATCCAATCTCCAGTGAGAAATCATGGGGCGCCCGCCCCGAAAAACTTCAATAACATCGTTGCGAGTACACAATTCCAGTGTTATGCTTTCATTATGGGTACTTGAATAGCTATAGAAAAATTACGTTCCTCGAATAGAAGACGAAATTCATCCGTGTGGACATCACCGCGTAATGTTTTGGTTTGAATAAAAAACAACAGCAAAAAAACTTCGTCGTTAGCGTTCCTTGGTACAACAGTAGTACCGCAAAACACCCACTTTTGCAATATCTCGACATATAGGCGGAGCTAAGAGATGCTACCATTTTTCCCACGATGCTGCACCCTATTGAGAAGGAAAGGAACGAAAAACACGCCAGAATTCAAACTGCTTCTACCTTGGTACAACAGTTGTACCAAGGAACGTTAAAGGGTTAAGTGTTGTCCTTCTTTACCCCAGATCAATTGCATAAGGACGCCCAAGTCTTACCGTGGGACGTCCTAAAAATGAGGAAACAATGTGGACGTGTTATGACCGTGGATGGTCCAGCTACGACATGTCACAGAAGATTCAATGAAGAGCGGCTCCGAGCGCTCCATTCGTTCAGAGGAACCAGTTCTTTTGATCCTTAACCTAGCAAAACCGTTTATTGAAAAGACTATGAAACATTAAAATCGAAAGAGAAATTTGAAGGATTCGAACAGCACTAAAGTTGGAATTTCACCTACTTGGACTGGAAAATTTCTAGAAAAAGTCAATAATACTTTTTCACACGAATAATTTGGAAAAAATTCAATAACTGATTCTGTAGTATTGTATTGGACAAGAAATTCACCATAAAATGGATTAAATAGCTCATAAACGCTAAATTATAGTAAAAAATTTGAATAAAATAGAAGTCTGGACAGGTGGGTGTGGCACATAGCTTCCTCGTATTCATAACCCGATTGTCTAGATGATCCGATGCATATTAGTTCATCTCTACCTTCCACTACCCTCATAGGGGGCCATCTACACGCTAATCTGAACAGTTCTGGAAATCTATCTACCTAATCTGGAAATTACTTCGAAAAACATCTTTTTATTGAGTAAATTTCAAATTGACTAAGTACAGACGCTTTTAATAAAAATATTAAAAATCAATACATATATTCCGTTGTTAAGGTAACTTGGATTATTTCTTAAAACACGCCCTGACAAATATTTCTTAGTTATAATTTGCAAATAGGAATGGAAATAGGAAAGGAACAAATATTTCTTAAAAAACGCCCTGACAAATATTTCCTAGTTATAATTTGCAAATAGGAATGGATTTCATAAAGATACCTCAGATAACGGACCAAAAGGCAATACTATCACACCTAAATTCCTGTAGGTCAGTCGCGATTTAGTATTTTTTTAAAAATCATTGAATTGAACCGAAGCAGAGTACCAGTATCAGACGTCGTTGAATACCAGTATCAGACACCCCTGTCTGATACTCGGTTTTATGATAGGGTGGCTGTATAAGTTACAGGCGTGAGTTTCAAGTCTTCAACATTAAAAATGAAAAAGAAAAACCAAAAAATGGCGATTCGTCTAAATGACCAGTATTAGACACTGTATCTAATACCGAAAATGGCCTCATTCGGAATCAAGTATCAGATCAGACCGGTTTCCTTTTTTAAATTATTTTTTATCTACTCTATGACATGCTACATTTTATACGACTATTTTTGCCATTGTTTGTTATTATAACTGTTTATTGACGATTGTTATATACATTATATGTATGACAATAAAAAAGCATATAAGCAAAGCATATTCAGACACCCTCGGAATTCGGTCATAATAATATTATGACCGAATTCCGAGGGTGTCTGAATATATTATTGTCATTCATAATGTACAATATTATTGTCATTCCGAACAAAATGTCGCAAACTATCAACACTACGAAAAAATTTAATGGGAACGGAAGAATCAGGCAAATATAACAGGAGAAAGCTGGTCACATCTTGGCCACATTGTTTGCTAACCTCGCAGTTGGAGAGCTGATGAAGTTCCCTACGATAACCGTCTTCTCTGAGGTCGTTTCACAACAGTACACTAGAATGATCTGCTTGCACCAAATGACCCATGGAAAAGGCCCCAAAACCGTTAGGAACTCTTATTTTGTGGATTTAAAGTTGCAAATGTCTGATACTGGACCAGTGTCTGAAACTGGTTGAATGAAATTCCCCCGAGTATTCCGGGTCACTGGACACCCTGTAATTGTTTCACATCACCATTTTTATTGGCTCGAAGAATTTACTAATAGGCAAGGAATGAAAATGATTTAGAAAGGACGTAAGTTCAAATTTCCATCATTAACCTAGGTAGGTAGTAACTTTGCCCGGGACAATTCAAGTGAATTTCTCCAAAATTCCATCACAATTTGCTGTTTAATACAAAATTTCCAAAGCGGAAAAAGCGATAAAGACTTGTGACGTCACGCCGCTTCCCAGCAGTGGAGCGTGAGCACAGAGTAATGGAGACAACTTAACAGAGAAGAAAGCCAACGTTAAAATGGTGTGCAAGCATTTTTGAGGCTGCCTCAGTTGCGCTATCTACTTTCAGCTAGGATTGAGGAACTACTACGGAAGTGGTGGGGAAGGGGAGGCCACACTCTTCATACCGCTTCTTTTCAAATCCTTTCGAATGACCAGAAATTGATAACTTTTTGTTTCATCATCATTTAGATTTGCAAAACTTACTTGGAAAAACCAATCGAGGCGAAAGGTATTTTCAGAGTTCCTCATGCAATTGTTGTTGTCCCTATCGCCAGTAGTTCAAATATTCAATTGACAACTGCCACCCAAAGAAACGTATGAAACCAAGTGTATTATTGAAAATCGCTCGATTTTTTCGTACATATCGCGAATATAACTAAATGTTATCAAATTAATTACTTAGATGCAGCCGGTAACGCACCAAGGATAAAAATATGTGATAAACAAGGTGACTTGTTGTGATGAGGTTGGGAACAAGTGATCATGAACGCTATCTGTTGCTTTCTGCTATAACTACGTCCTGGAGCTCCACCAATCAGAATGCTTCTCGGTCTCCCACATTCAGCTTTCAGCCCAGTGAGCGTGAGCACTCCTCCTCTCCTAACTCACCTTGGGAAAGCATTCATACTTTCTTTTAAGCTCGAGTTACTTCCCTACATGGATATTTAGTGGAACGATAACGAAGAATAGTGGCACGAGGGCAAATGAGAGACGTACAACAACTAACGAAACGTAAAAGAGTTTTATTAATTTACATCTCGTCTTTTTTTATTAAAAGAAAAACCCTAATATTTTACCCCCAAGATGTTTTCGCCTGGCTTCTTCGTGATCCATGATCCCTCCAC
The DNA here is from genome assembly GCA_009739505.2 of Apolygus lucorum. Lineage (NCBI taxonomy): Eukaryota > Metazoa > Arthropoda > Insecta > Hemiptera > Miridae > Apolygus > Apolygus lucorum. Next base: position 62,999,296 of record CM019182.2, read on the forward strand.
TGGTGGTGAGTACGACATAACTGAAACAAACAAAAAACAAGAAAAATTGAAGCCACATCAAGACCTGTTTATAAAAAGATATAAGTGAAGTATTGTATCGTCAACTCTGAGGTGCAATTCTTGATACAGGATCTTGAGAAATGAGTAAAGCCGTGTCAATTATCCGTAATTGGACGCTTTTAGTAGGAGCCAATGGGGAATTCGCCTCAATTTTAGATTCTGGAATTTCAAGTCCTATAATAGGGCCCTAGAATAATGTTTAACACCAGGAATACCCTAGGGTACAAAATTACCGTAGAAGAAAATGTCAAAAAACACCGCGAAAATCGAGGGAAACTGAACCTCATCACTCCCGCAAAACGACGCGGAAACTGACCGAATTCACACTGCTGTGCGCTCTGGCGAAACGTGAAGAAAGTTTCAGCTAATAGTAACAAAGAGTGACAACAGGTAGAGTTGTAAGCGCCCTTGTGACCACATAAGAAGAAGAAATCAACTAATATAGAAACTAATAAACTTATAGATAGTATATACAGGGTGTCCCCGAAAACGTCCCCCCCCCCCTGCTAAAATCGTCCAGATAGTGGTAAAAAGAATTTTTTTTTTTGAATCTTCATGATTTTTCCCAAGGATCTCAAATATGACCACGGTGCGCATTGCGCACGTGCGCAACCGTGCGCAACGCACACCAACTTCGTTTTTTCAAATGAGACCCCCCCATTTTTTATTGCAGATTCAGATTCTTCATGAAATTTTATGAACATTTCACCCCTCAACCGATTTTTTTTGTTGCGCGCAACCCGCTCAGTGCGCGCTCAAAGATGCGCAACCGCAAGGTTGTGTCAAAATGTGCATGTACGAAGTACCTAAGTGTGACACATGATATTTCAGTATTTTTTTAAGCTGAATCACGTGGTGATGTTAGTTTTTTGATTTTACTGCATTTTTATCAAATTATCGACGAAAAATGAACTTTTAAAAAAGAAAAATTGCATTTTTCAAGGGCAAAACCACTCTGTCTACTTAAAAATTTTTTCCAAGATAATCGAAAAAAGATTTTCAAGTAGACAGGACGGTTTTTTCACGAGAAATTACAAGTAGAGAGTCCTTGTGAAATTACTAGTGAAGAGTCCAGTGTGATAAACAATCGTTTTGACATAGATGTGTCTTTTGGCTGGGGGTCAAGGAATTTTTCGCGGCACTTTTTTTTCATCACAAAAAATGCAACGCTGCAGCCAGTAAACAAAATCATAGCTACATAGCGGTAACTATGAAGGTTCTTTAGAATACTGCAATAAATTACGTGCGATCGGAAAGTTTTTTTTTTAAATGTCAAAACATAAATTTCAACATGTCCCACAATTAATTTACAAGAATGAAGTTAACGGATGGGCACAGAAGATGCGTAATGAGTAAAAATGCAATTTTCCTCTTAAAAAAGTTTATTTTTCGTCGATAATTTTATGAAAATGCAGTAAAATCAAGAAACTAACATCACCACGTGATTCAGCGTAAGAAAATACTGAAATATCATGTGTCACACTTAGGTACTTCGTACATGCTCATTTTGACACAACCTTGCGGTTGCGCATCTTTGAGCGCGCACCGAGCGGGTTGCGCGCAACAAAAAAAATCGGTTGAGAGGTGAAATGTTCATGAAATTTCACGTAGAATCTGAATCTGCAATAAAAAATGGGGGGTCTCATTTGAAAAAACGAAGTTGGTGTGCGTTGCGCACGTGCGCAAACTAATAGGTAGACTAGTATTGTAAAAAACGCTGCAAATTATTATACAAAGGTTCATCTTTTTCTATATAGATCACTAGTCTGCATAGAACTCGGCTTTACCATTGTTACCACCAACCAACCATAGATACTACCAACCTTCAGCGACCGCATTTTGGCCAGCTAAATTTTTAATGGAGATTAGACCTTTTTTTGCGATTCTTGCTCGTGTTTCTGATTTATCGTAAGTTTAACTCCAAAGTTGTTGTAAGGAGCAAACAGTTTGGTTACAGTACTCAGTGTGGCCTCTAAAATTTCAACACTAACAATCATCGAACAATAATTGCCAGATAAATAAGGGAAAAACTTGGGAGAAACCCTTATTTGGTAGTTTTTCCCATTTCTCTGGCAATTATTGTTAGATTTTGATGATTCCGGCGGCAATATTTCAGATTTACAATGCCCTAGGGCCGTGCACTAATGAATTTCTAAGATCCTTTAAAATTTCAAATTTAGGTACATTTTAGGTCGTTGCGCCTTCAATTTCCTGAAATACTGACCCGGAACGAGGAATGAACGGCGACCAACTGAGACCCCCCTCACGAAAATACTTTTCCCAAGAGACGGTCATTTTTCCAGTAGTTGATAAGTAGGCCTCATTTCGTGATTAATGATTAAGTTTTGATTAGGTTTTTATAATTTACGCCGTAGGCTTCAAGTAGATAGCATCCTGGGGGTCCAAGGGGGCTTGCCGAGTTTTTTCTTACAATACGCAAATAGGTATTGGCCACCTCTCCACTCACAACTTTTATCGCCACTCGTATCGCAGAACGATCATTTTGTTGTGATCAGCTACCTCTTTAGCCCAGTCAAAATGTGTTCAAAACGGACACTCGCAGGAAAGTTTTGGGGGTTTCTAATTTCTTCGATTCCTCATGTTTTGTGGGGAGTTGAATCCGAATCTGGTTTGCATGCATAAAAAGGCGAACAAAATAATTTTTTTACTGGTTTGGTTTTTGCCTGTAGGTAACTCAGAAACGATCAACTTTAGGCAACAAATTTGTACATACGAAATGAGAAAACGTTAAACTTGTAACAAATCGTCGGCTTACAAGTGAAATTCACTAAGTCAATTTTTTCAATTTCCCGTTTATTTGCTACTCCTATGTATTTTTTGACGCCCGAACGATTGGTGAAGTCAGTTTTGAGACAGTTTTGAGGTTTCCTTGGAAACCATTCCTCGGATCTCAAAAATGACTTCACCAATCGTTCGGGCGTCAAAAAATACATAGGAGTAGCAAATAAACCGGAAATTGAAAAAATTGACTTGGTGAATTTCACTTGTAAGCCGACGAAATTTCATTTCGTACGGTTTTTTGTTAGACGAGCCGTTTACACCTCGGCGCTGGTTGAAAATATGCGTATTTTCTAAAAGAAACTGTTATAAGTAGGTAGTACGTACTAATTATAATAATGAAAGGTTGTAATTCGGAATTTGTATCAATTGGTATTATGCTATCTCTAAAAGTCTTATGATTGAATGATTGTTCTGCAGTAGGTATGTGTGTGCTGATGTACGAGTGTGCGGGCCCTTCTGAAGTTTCTCAATATTCCAAGTATTTGGTTTTTTTTTAAAATAAATTAAGTTATACATGGAGGAAAAAATTTTTATATTCCAATTTTGATAATAACTTAGATTTTTCAGGTTCCGTCACTGAGTTATCAGTAATACATGAAAGACTAAATCAGAGTTTCCGAGTAGAGAAAAGGTGTTGTTTGAGGTGAGAGCTGAAAGAGGCATATTTTCAACCATCTCTGGGATCTAAACGGTTCGTCAAACCAAAAAACGTTCGAAATGAAAATTGTAGTAAATTTAACGTGCTTTCATTTTCCATATATATGGGATTATATATGGGGTTCTGAATCTGAGGTTTGCCACCAAAATTTCATGACGGAACATTGAGAAAATGCGAGAAAGAGTTAAGTTTTGCTGTCTTTTCCCCCTATTACTCAAAAACGACCAACTTATGGCAGAAAACAAACGTCGCTTAAGGCGCAGCATCACAAATCTTACATTTTGGCGAAATCGAGTTTGACACGGTCTTGTATTCAAAATTTCGCGCCTGACCGATTGGCGGGGATAGTTTTCTTATGTGGCCACTAGGAGCGCTGGAATTCGCGATTTAGTTAGCATAGCACATCAATAACCACCTGACAGCATCACACATCTACACGAAAAACATGGAAGAAATCAGCACGCCACCAAGCGAGGTAAGTTTGACGTTTTTATTATGCTATTTCAAAGGTTTTCACGTGATATTTCATTCGTAAATGTTTATTAAGGATCTAATGTTTAATTTGAGCAAAAAGAAGACAAAAAATTATCACTATTAATTGGGGGAATCAGTGTGTAAAGTTTGAGCTGAAGATGTGCTGTGCTGCAAGGTTATGTTTGTGTTAGATGTGCTGTGCTGTGTTTATCATAATATGATCACATATTATGTGAGAGTATGATGTTATCAACTTTCGCTTTTTATTTTATCACTATTTTATTCATTTATTGATTTATATCCTATCCAATTACCTAATTGAGTTGTTTAGCAGTGAGTCTGTTGTATATAAAAACTAGTGGGTCGGTTCACCATGTTCCTCACAAAAAGCTAAACATTCGTTCAAATTAATACTAAAAATCTATTCAGACAATGATACATTTTTTAAATTTGTATACAGCTTCATTCAATTGACGCCAAAAACGTCATATAAAATTATTTATAGTTTCTTTTATTTTTTAATATTTATAATGTTATTATATTTAGGTAGCTTAATATTGAAGATATTAAGATGGATAATTTTCCCTTAAATATTTATAAATGTTTTTTATATTTTTTCATTGAAAATGAAATGTTTTAAATAAACTATATAAATAAGAGAAAAACGGAATTTAACCGCTTTAAAAGGTAGTTAGCAGCTCCTTTTAGAAGCAACATTCTCTTTTAGTTAGAATATTGATTCAATTTTTTCATAAACAATGAAATGCCTCTTTTTGGCTTTAACTAAAAGTAAGGAGAATTAAATCTCTTAATTTTAGGTCGAAACTAAATGTAATTTAACTTCATTACTTAAGGAAGATCTAAAAGATACTTTTTAATTGCAAATTAAATGTTATAATTAACTACATCCCTAATTTGCTCACTCTAGGATTCCATTTTTTCACTCATGATATAATCCTATTAATAAGATAATTAGAAATAACGTTGATGTTATAAATCAGTTTATGTTTCTAGTTTTAATCGTGATAATTATTGGTAAAATAATTACAATTTCAATATCGAAGATTAAGTAAAACTGCAATTAGGAAAAATTGTGATGAAAATGGTATTTGAGAAGATCTCTTTGGGTCAAATCCACATTCAAAGGGTGATATTTTTTCTCGATCTATATATGATTTTCTTCTAATTAGTGTACATAATATTATTACTAAGATGGATAATGCTATAGCTATAACAAATGATAGAGTAATTTTTATTATTACTTTTTCTTAAAAAGATCTTTTGATTGGAAGTCAAATATAATTATATATACTAAAAAAAGTATCTACCTCATCAGTAAATAGTAATATACAGGAATAGTCAAACTACATCAACAAAGTGTCAATATCATGCGGCAGCTTCAAATCCAAAATGGTGTTTATTAGAAAAATGATATTTTATATGTCGGATTAAGCATATAAGAATAAATGTAGTCCCAATGATTACATGGATTCCATGGAATCCTGTTGCTATGAAGAAACATGACCCATCAACTGAATCTCTAATAGAGAATATTGCTTCATAATATTCATATCCTTGAAGTATTGTAAAATAAATTCCTAAGGTGACAGTTAAAATTAGACCTTGAGTGGTTCGTCTAAAAATTTTTTCTATTATAGCATGATGACTTCATGTAATTGTAATTCCTGAGTATAATAGGATTATTGTATTAAGTAGAGGAATTTGTATTGGATTAAATGTTGAAATTCCTATAGGGGGTCATAATATTCCGATTTCAATACTGGGGGATAAGCTTCTATGGAAGAATGCTCAGAAAAATGATACAAAAAATAGTACTTCTGAAATAATAAATAGAATTATTCCTAATTTTAGTACATTTACTACCTTGTATGTTTACCTTGGAATGTTCCTTCTCGAACGATATCTCGTCATCATTAAAATATTGTTAATAAAAGAATTGTTACTCCTAATATAAATATAGAGATATTGTTTTTATGGAATCATATAACTATTCCTGAAACTAAGGTTAAGGCTCCGATTGATCCTGTTAATGGTCATGGTCTATAATCCACTAAATGGAATGGGTGATTGTGTTTTCTCATAGTTAACTTCTCTAGAATATAATGTTGTTAATACTGAAAATACATATGCTTGAATAATTGAAACAGCTATTTCGAATATTATTAGTCCTGTTTGAACTATTAAAATTAGTGGTATAACTATCATACTTGATCTCGTTATATTATTTCCTAATAATCTTATTAATAAATGTCCGGCAATCATGTTTGCAGTTAATCGTACTGCTAATGATCCTGGGCGAATTAAATTTCTAATTGTTTCAATTAATACTATAAAAGGTATTAATGGTGCAGGAGTTCCTGATGGGATTAAATGGGCAAATATTTCTTGTGATTTATTTAATCACCCAAATAATATTATTCTTACTCATATAGGTAATGCTAATGTTAGGGAAAATACTAAATGTCTTCTACTTGTGAAGATACAAGGTAATAATCCTATCATATAGTGATATATTGAGGGATAATTAGATCTCCCTACAACTAATTTGTTTTCAGTAAGTAGCGCACACTTAGTGTGCCTTATTTTCCAAGACTGAAGTTATTGTTTTGTACCTTCCTATGTGACTGAAATGCTTCGACCCCTAAGTCAATTGAAAGCTTACAATATTATTATTTTTTGAATTTTATAATAAAATTTCGACAGTAAAATGAACAACACTTTTCAATTTATTACCACCGGTAGCATAGCACAAGTACAATATCCATGGATAGTCAGCATAGCACAACTAAAAGGTCGAAAATTTCAGCATAGCACATGTAGAGGTAAAATTATGCCAGCACAGCATATGTACGCTACTTGCTACACTAATTCATCGACAACAAAATTTCATGTGATATCAAGTAAAACGGCTTCAAATTATGTTGGGTAGGCAACAGAAATGATGAAAACACGATCAGTTAACTTGCAAATCAGTTTTTAGGCTCTCCTGAAAAGTTGGGAAAAATCAGATGTGTAATGCTGCGCCTTAAGCGACGATATAATAGTTTTCTGCCATAAGTTGGTCGTTTTTTAATAATAGGAAAAAACAGCAAAACGTAACTTTTTTCGAATTTTCTCAATGTTCCGTCATGAAATTTTGGTGGCGAACCTCAGATTCAGAACCCCATAAAACATAAGGAATCGAAGAAATTAGAAACTCCTCAAAACTGTCCTGTGAAGAATAAATTTTGACCGGGCTACTTCGCATTTTAGTCAAATATAGTTTAGTCTGAAAGGTAGGAGATAAAAGATGGAGATAGAGATTTTGACGGGGCTACTTCGCAGTTTTGTCAAATATAGTTTAGTCTGAAAGATAGGAGAGAGATCCCGGAGGGGAGTTAATTTTTGATTATACAACACATCATCATTTTAGAATTCAACACCCTCGAATCTAAAAAAAAAAACCTAGTTGACAAAATGAAGACCTCGAGGTTATATTTTTTCTGTAGACCTACGAAACAATAGGAACCCTAAATTTCGACTTACCCGAACTGTCGGGAAGGCAGGAGGTTATTCGTCCATTTTTCGATTTGTGTAATAGGTACATCGAATCTGGGCGATATGACTCCACATTTGTTCAATCTGCCGTTGAGGTTGACGACGATTTTACCAGATCTGTGATCATCTACGATTTCGAATTCGCCGATATAACCTGAAAACAGACACGGAGGGTACATTACTAAGCAATCTACTTGGAAAAGGTCGAGAGCACATCATAATAATAACTATTAGTTGTTAAGCGAGCAAAGGATGTTCCCAAGAATTCATAAAGAAATTCGCCAGAATCTTGAAAGGGGCTTAAGCAGTCAAAATTTAGGTAACTTGGCGAGGGTTTTTAGGCATGTCACCAATATTAATAAAATTCCTTCTCTAAGAGATAGTGGAATTTAGAAAAAAATCTTCAGACTATACCAGACTATCACCAAGGGGAGCTCAGTATACATTTGTTAGTATACATTAGTATACTCAGCTTAGAGCTAAATTTTACGTATATCAGAAATTTTGTGCAGAATCCGAATATATGATAATTGTGATGATTGATGGCAACATTTTTCTTTAAAAACCTTTAAAAACATGATTTTTAATTTACTTTCAGAATTTTTGACCCCTTAGGGTTTTCCGAAATTCCTGTCTAACGAACTCGTTTTTTCGTTTGTTATTATGACCACTTTTGCGACAGAATTATCGTCTGGAGTGACACATATTAAATAGTTATATGGTGCGTTTGATCTTTTCTAGGAATAATTATTTTATGAAAACAGTCCGTGCAAGTTTTAGAGAGCGAATGAATACTTTTAATTTTTAACACCTGAAATAATAGGGTAGTAACATGATGGGAGGAAACTTGGTAACTGAATATGCCGAAATAATAATTTAAGTCTTGAAGCCGTGAAATTTAACAATTTAGATTAAAACGTTGGGAATAAATAAATAAATGAACTTGTAGCTCCGCCACAAACCACTTCCCCCCTTAACCGAGGACGTAGTCCTGGAAGCGGACAGGTATTCGCCGGATCCGTCCAGAACGTCTCAAGACAGGTGCCTCAACATCTTCTTCTATTCTTCTGACTCCAATTGGCTGTCGGTCTGTGACTGGTTCAGGTTGGGCTTCTGCCTGCTGTTCCTGCCGCTTCTGTGGTGCTGGTTCATCTCCTGGCCTTTCCATCAGAATGCTCCTTCCAGCTAGGCTTTCCTCTTCCCTTTCCACCAACGCAGGTTTCAGTCGGTCGATGGGTATTGGGGTGTCTTTTCCTTTCACCTTTACTATGAAGGTAGTTTCACCCGATCGTACCACTGGGAAAGGTCCTAGATATGGCGGTTGAAGCTTATTCTTCAAAACTTCGTTTCGCACCCAGACTTGTGTACATGATTGTAGCTCTGGATGAACGAAAATTGAACGAGTGTCGTGCCAGGATGTAGGTTTTGGTCGAATTTGCTCCATATTGTGACGCAAGTGTTGCAGGAACTCGTGGGTTGAATTTGGTACTGATGTAAGAGGTTTGTTTTCGACAAAATCATTGGGTAGTCTCAGGGTGGTACCATAGACTAACTCTGCGGCGCTACTATCCAAATCTTCCTCCAGTGCCGTCCGGATTCCTAACAAAACCAAAGGTAAAACCTCTACCCATCGCTCCGTGTTGTGACACCGGATAGCTGACTTCAGCTGACGATGGAACCGCTCCAAAATTCCGTTGGCTTTTGGGTTGTAGGCTGCCGTGAAACAGTGTTTCGTACCCAGCTGTTTTATCCAGACCTACTGTTTTGGATGCAGTTCGTGTCCGAGATAATTAATTGTATGATAGTTAATTGATGATAAAGAAAAGAAAAGGTAAAAAACTCGAAGGACCACCCCTATTAGGGGAACTGACTCTAGCTAGGTTAACTACCTACCCAAAGTATTGTGTGGTGCTTATGGGTGAGTCAAAGAAGACAAAAGTTGTTAAATTGATGAAACATCAACATAAATGCTCAGTTTATTAGTTTGCAGTGGTTCAGTGTTAATAAATGCTTTGAATCCTACTGGTGGCCACCTAGGTATAAAGTAAATGCCTTGAATTCACAATTCCTACTTGCTGAATTTAACCTAGGCTTATCTGCTTTTGAAGATGAAGTCCTGGTTCCTCCAGTCCAAGGTAGTGCCACTGATGGGAGAGATCCAAGGTGCCAGGTTGGGGATTCAAGGTGCCAGGTTGGAGATGCAAGATGAGATCCTCAGTACCAGTACTTCCACAGTCCAAAAGGCAGAAGGAGGGAGAGGTAGCTCCAGTAGCCCAAGACTCCAGTTAGGTACTTCAAGAGGTGAAACACTCCACTGCTCCAAGGTGTTAAGTCCCAAGTTTCCACTTCAATTTCCTTGTAGAAATAGCCTTCCTTCTTGGTTGAACAGTGCTCTATAAGGCTTTTAGGGGATTTGATTCACCAGTACAGTTTTCTAGGGACCAGATAGCAGGCACACACAGGCTACTTCCCATGAGGTTTAGAAATGTTAGAAAAATCACTGGACACTGTGCAATTCTTTTGAAAATACTAATTTGGATTCAAAGAATGCAAATTCAAACAAGATAAGTTGTGGATGGCACTTGGTACAAGAGATACAACTGGATAAAGATATTTGGCAAGCAGAACAAGATATACAAAAAGAAAGATGGCAGATAGATCATTATTCAAGGAGGCTTTGAGTAGAACTGATCATAAAAAATGTCTGACTCCTATTCCAACAGGTGAGGGGCTCAAAATGGTAGATACAGTACCCACACAAAAAATACAAAGTTGGCTGTTGGCCTCAAAAATAATTTGTGGATATCACAAAAAATACTTAATAATTTTGGTAATTATTGTTGTTACCAAATTAAAACAATAATGATAATAATATGAAACAAAAAATGTATGGATATTAAGTTACATCCATACGCCATGGAGGAAGGCCTCAAGAACTATAACTTTACATCCATGAACCCATGGAGGAAGGGCCCATTATCAACCAGGCCATTGAAACTAGTATGAATAAGCCAACAGCAGGAACAGTGATTGCTGTTACTATTATTATGCAGAGATTGATGTTACTGGTAGAAAAATTGTAGAGAAATACGGAAAAATATGAGTTTGATTTTGAAGTTAAGTGCCAATAGTTTGATGAGTTTGGATAGAAAGTGAAGTTGAAAGAATTTAACTGGTCGAAAATAGGTAAGCACAAACACAGCAGTTGAGTGAGCTCTTTGAAAAGTGAACACTCGAACTGCCTTCCTCTATCAGAAACAATCTTTTCTGGGGTTCCAAATCTGCTAACCCATCCGCTAGAAAAGGCTCTTGCAACAGTGTCTGCTTTGCAGTCCTCCAACGGGATTACTTCCGGCCATCGTGTAAAACGATCTATCAACGTCAAAGCATACGTGTAGCCTTGCGAAGGTACCAGCGGTCCCACAAGATCAATGTGAACGTGAGCAAACCGTTCCGCGGGTGGAGAAAAGTTGCCCCACGCGCTATGGGTGTGCCGCTGGACCTTTCCACGTTGACAAGCCATACAATGCTTTACCCACTGTGCACTATCTTTAGCCAGACAAACCCATATCACGTCGGGGTCACCAATGATATGGTGCGTTTGATCTTTTCTAGGAATAATTATTTTATGAAAACAGTCCGTGCAAGTTTTAGAGAGCGAATGAATACTTTTATTTTAACAACTGAAATAATAGGGTAGTAACATGATGGGAGGAAACTTGGTAACTGAATTTGCCGAAATAATAATTTAAGTCTTGAAGCCGTGAAATTTAACAATTTAGATTAAAACGTTGGGAATAAAATAAATAAATGAACTTGTAGCTCCGCCACAGTTATATAATATTCATATGGTTTTTGGAAAAACATCAAGAATGTTCTAAAACGATTTCGGTGAAAAGTCTAAAAATGCTAAAATGTGGAGTCTTGAAACAGCTTCAGTTTCTTTGAAAATTGGCTAATAGAAAGTTCGCTGAGAGAGGTTAAATTCAGGAGTTCAGACGGTATTCATGGTGAAGATTTTTGTCCTTTACACAGAATGATTCTACTTTAATAGTTGCATATGAATAACTCTGAATAATAACGAATTCAATAGCGTAACTTACCTTTCTTCATCATCACAGTAAGGAATTTAATGATGACTTTGGAACAAGGCCTCAGGAGCACCTGCCTTTTGCCCCTCTTCTCAGCATTGTTGATGCTTTTTAGAGCATCGCTCAGCACATTCATCCGCACCATGCTGTTGAAACAAACAAGAAAGCTGTTAATTTCAAAGTTTGATGAAGGAGAAGAATAAAATTCAGGTATGTTGTGACTGCAACTTTCCAGGAGCAGAAAATGGTCTCATAGAGAGATCTCCTACTATTGGTATCCAGCAGCTAAACTCGGTTTACAAGGGTTGAAACAGCTGAATATCAGTCGACAACAAGCGAATATGACTGTATAACTTTAGTTGGCGTAATTGAATTATTGTAGAATGTTTTTTTCAGGTTTCAGGTGAAGGTTTTGGATTGATGGTGAAGAGACCTCGTGGATTCATAGAGGGTCAAAGGAGCCAAGTTATCTGCGAAATAAATGTACGGATATCCGGGGATTCGAGTTCAAACAGGATCTGAAACTTTCTTTTAAGTTCAAGAGCACCTAGGAAGAGCTTACGGGTTCAGGAGGCTTCCCACGGCTACGGACTTGACCTTACCATTTAGCACTTCAACTACTGAGGTATACAGCGACAACAGGTTGCGAATTGATAGCTTTGATGCCATACTTTCTCGTATCTGAACTACGAAACTCGAGTGTTTCAAGCTGTTATTAGGCGCAGCTCCCGTAGGCTCCCTACACCACTCTGCAAAGACTACATCAGGAGTGCAAGAAGCTTCAAGTACCTTACTTTCGAGTCTAATCAGAACTTCAAGAAATAAGCTGTAGTAAGCTAACGATGACTGCAAATAGACAAGATTAATTAAATAATAAACTGGGTTTTAGGCATTCTGACAGTTCAACATATAACAATCAATGATGGTTTCTTTGAATGAACAACGATCTCATCGACAGTGGGCCTGGCAAGTTGCTTCTCAGTAGTGTAGATGTAGAATACCCCCAGCGAGGCCCGATAGTGCGACCAACTGCCACAGATCAGCACATTTGATTAATTATGGGAAGATAAGAGTAGAATGATTATTAAAACACGACAATAGAAAGATATTACAGTCCCTCAATGAACCTACTCCGTAACACAACAAAAGGAAAGGTGCACAACAGGATGTTTCACAACCTCCAGAGTTATGAGGGATCAATGCATACATAAAATCAACAAGTGCTCCGTGCAAATTTGAAACATCAACAAGAACAAAGAATAATGAAAACACATGTGAAACAAGGGAGGTATTTCAACATGGACAAGATTGTGAATGTCGGGATGCAATAATGCTAGCCTGCAATCCACCTGTTCATGTCCATAACAGGATGTCCATAGAGCGAAATACATTCAGAATCATCTTTTCCCTGATGGAGTAGAATATGACCCAGACCAGAGAAACTACATCAATATTGTCAAACTTCAAAAACAAAAAAGGCGTTCAGAGCAGACACCAAAACACACACTTGGAGAGCAATCATGAATGAATAACAACCAGCAGCATAATGATACGTACCTCGACGAAGAAAACGAAATAAAAACTAGTAATTATTGAAAAATATAAGGAACACAAGAACACGTTTCACTGTGATGCAGGTAAGGAGCGACACGGACGACGAGGTTAGAAGAAAGATGGAGAAGACGGCCGGGGAGAAGTGCAAAACTGCTAACAAATCGTCGAAACCCCAGTCGAGAGGGTAAATTTCTTAAACCACACAATCTGCACAATTGATTAACCACTAATTTACGGGGTTTGTACCAATATTTGATGGATTACCTTCGATAAAATTTAAACCCTCCGGGAATGAATTAAGTCGGCGTGGTGCGATTTGTAAAAGAAAGTAAATAAACTGATGCCAACTAGATTCAAAATGGCGGACCACGTCCGAAGTTTCGTTTGAAGTTGAGAATCAATTTTGGAAAAATAAAAGTATTTCGCATCGAAAAATAAACAAACAAGAAGTGGAAAAACCAAATTTGTCTCAAATTTTGGATTTCTATAACTTTTCTCGAGAAAATTGTCGTAGTGTGGCCAATGAATTTCCCGCCTAATTCAAAATAACGAAACTGAAAAGAGAAAACTACAACTGGAGCTTCCTTTTTTGTAGAAATCTCTTATTTTTCGGTATAAAAATAACGGTAAAAAACGGTATAAAAATAATTCAATCACTTAGTCTTTACTAAAAATACAATTTTGGATTAAGGGTAGGTACATGTAGTAGAGTAGGATAACAGCTTAAAATACACCATTGAACAGTTTGTGAAAACTGTCCTCTGTTATCTTATCTAAATCATCTCAACGTTGATAAGGGATGGGTGATTATTTTGCATTGTTGCTTGTTGGGTATTTCAAGTTATTCAAATACCTACAGTTTTCATGTAGTTATTGAAGTGAAAAATATTTCGAAATGAAATTGTTTGAGCGTGTCCCTGACCTTCTTGGTTACTTGGTTTTGAACGAGGATGGCGCGATTTTGTCGGTAAGTATGACAAAATGTATCTATGATCCTTTTTTTGGTTTTATTCGCCCTGCAAAACTGCTGGGATAACCGTGATGTGACGTGCGTAACGCAAATTTTCTCCGTTTCCAGTCCGATGGTGATTTGGAGAACGCCGAAGCTACTGCCAACGTATTTACAACGATCATCGGCCTGACAGATAAACTTGGATCGGACGATGAACGATACAAGAAACTGTCAAGTAAGTTAGTCAAAAAACCGTACCGGAAGTGAGCGATAACGAAATTTTCTTGGTTCTCCACTTCTGAGTTAGCGATTTGCACGTGTACCGTTCCTCTCAATCGAAAAATCTCCGGTTCACAGAATACCTATACAACATTATTTACCTTTCTTTGATATTTCCTTCACTGGTAAGTTAACTCAAGTGACACCAGTGTTACTTGCTTTTGATGTAAAAAGTAGGCAATATTATAATAGTAAGAAATGGTGAGTCACATTGAGCCCCCACCTACCATGATGAATACAATAAATACAGAATATTAATAAATAATAATAATACAGAAATATTGTAATGGTTGTCATTATAAAGGCTACGAGGTCGCATTAAACTAAGATTTTGTGTTTCACCTACAAAATGATTCAATCATGAAAAGTATGAAATCAAATATCTATGGGTCGGATTCACCAACGTTTTCAATCTACTTTCTTTAAAATTCGGATGGTTTCTAGGTTTTGGCCTATATTTTTACTTAATTGTGGATCAGTAAGAACTACAGCGTTCGAGGAAAATAATAAAAATGAATTCCCTATCCACTCTGGGGAATTTCTGAGAAGTACGGCTAAACTTTCTGAAAAATCAACTTAAATCGGAGTAACTCTGACTTTTTTTTCATCTAGGTACTCTGGTGGTACTTAGTGTTCTGGTAGGTATATCGATAGTAAAAGTGTAAAACCACGTATTACGTGGACTTCCTAAGTCTCTTTTTTGAGATTTTAAATCTTTGGGTAGTATTTGAGCCATAGATTCATCAGGTGAAGCTGAATTCCCCCCGCTTTCATTTTATTTCTTCCCTGTGGCCATGTCCAGTAACCAGTAAGTCAAAGAGCGTTAGAGAGTTCAAGAGGGTCAGAGGGTTGGAAATGCACTTGAAGAAGTCTACTGGTGGATTAACTGGACAGTTATATTCATCTCCTCTGAAAATTAGCTGGACAATCATAATCATCTGCAGCAGTTGAAGTGTCATACCAAAGAATTTCCACAGTTTTTATGATAATTTAGATTGTCATCAGGGAGAGCAGAAGATGGGGCTTTCAAGATTTAATTCCTATTGCCTATGTGTGTTCTGTGATAAGTAAGACTTGGGCGTCCTTAAGCGATTGATCTGGGGTAAAGTTGAACAACAGTCAACAGGAAAAAAATTACCACACACTAATTCGTTTTAGACCATTCTGAATCCAAATCCGCGAAAAAACCATAATTGTATGTCTATGTGTGTGTGTGTGACAAAATCTTGTGTACTCTGCACAGGCCTTAGTTTTCAACCGATTTTCGTGGTTCTTGTTTTATTCGAAGCGGAAATCTCTATCTGGTAGTGCACTTTGTCGCCTGAATTTCGAATTTTGCCATTGAAGGGGGGAAAAAACGTAGGGTGGAGTGGGGTAATTGCGTACCAAAATTTCAATAGTTCAACTTTAACCTCACATAGCTCTGCCCCAGTTACAGCTAGAGTAATATTTTTTTCTTTAAAATTTACGCAATTTAATGCTGATTACAATCGCTGGATTGATATTTTAATTTTTCAACTTCTTCGTAGCTCTCAGCTCTATTTTTTAAAACGACCTCCTTGCTACACATTTCCCCGGTGAAATGGGGCAAATGTGTAAGTGGTTCTGTTTTCTAATTTCTTATCAACTCAAATATTTACGGGGCAAATGCGTGAAAAGGCCACTAACAACAAACAAAACGGGATATTCAGAATTTTTTTTGCGACATTTTTTCCAGTAGAAACAAACTTTTTCTCCAACAAGTGCTAACAAGGGGGAAATAAATGAAGGATATTAGTGATAAAAAGAAAGGTCAAACCAAAAATAAGTGACTTAGATCAAAAGGAGAAGAAAATTAACCAACAAACAAGCAAAAAATATTTATTTTATAAAAATAAACGTAAAATCACATGCACTTGCTGCCACACATTTGCCCCTTGGAGAGCTTACACTTTTCCCCCAACATGGTAAAATCAAGGGGAATTTGTATACCACAGCCAATTCTACAGAATACGGAAGTTTCAAGAGTTGTATACTATTATCTAATAATATAAAACGCCAACCGTACGTACGTATGCACGGAGGGGTTGGAGGGGTCGTGGGAGTGGGGAGAGTGGGAGTGGGGAGAGTCGGAGTTGTGGGTGGCGGGGGCGGGAGGAGTCGGAGGAAGTGGGTGGCGGAGAGAGCCGGAGGAATCGTTTTTGCCTACTTTTAGTAGGCTTTTCAGCTAGTAATCATTAAAAGTACTTACCAGAATATGAAAACTGGACGGAATGACACACAAAACCTATATTGACAGTCCATTTACAAGAAATTTGCACAAAGCACTGCACTTGACTCACGAGTGAAAAGGGACTCCACGAAAACAAGTCGGTAGCACATGAGAGCGCGGTCAGAGTACAACCAACTTTTGTGATAAGACGTATCAGATGTAAACACAACCATAGAGAAGACATTCGAAAATCCAGTTTCATTTGGCGCCATTTTTGAACCACTTACACATTTGCCCCGTTTACACAATTACCCCACTCCACCCTACTTAAAAAACGTGCGTTTGTGTGGGGCAAAATCTTGTAAACTCTGCCCAGGCCTCATTTGCGTGTTTCTTTTTTTGTTCGACTCAGCAATCTTCCAAATTCCAGGGGTTGTGTGGGTTATCGTGTAGATGGTCCCCTACGAAAATCATCACCCCCGGACTGATAGTAGCCACTGCGCATGTGCAAACGTGAAATCCTTCCCACAGCCACAACTTCTTTCATCGTACCTTTTCCGTGAGATGTGGCAACGCTGCATCTTGCTCTAGACCAGCCAATGCAGGTGTCCCTCAGGGCAGTGTCCTGGGTTCATTCTTGTACCTTACTTACGCAAGCGACTTCCCTGCGACCTCGGGGATTACCATTGCCCAGCTTGCTGATAACGTTGCTGCTCTTTGTATTAAGGTTTGTTCGGCTAACGATTCCAAACCAGTTCCGGACGGAACGCGATTCTGAAAGTGGAAGGGATAGAATCAGTTCGGAATCGTTAACCGAACACCTTTGGAACTCGTTCGGAATCGATAGCCTGCATTGTAACCTCCTTCCATTTGTTGTTGTAGTAATAATCCGAATAATCCGTATTCGCAGTTCAGAATTCTCTCGTTTTTCCCAATACAATAAAAATTGTATTCTCTATTTTCAACTCTTCTTCAACAAACTCTAGTTGTATTAGGGAAGTATTATTGAACATTTTAGGACTATAAAAGTTGGACAACTCCATTAGCTGTCGAAAATGTTTTTAAAGAACTAATTTTGATTTTCAGTTTTCTAAGTAGGTAGTTATGTTTAATAAAGTTTAAAGTAGGTAGGTATGTTGTATTTTTTGAAGTTCTTGAAGCCTCCATTTAGATTTAACGGGATTTTTAAAGTCTAAGATTGAATGATTCAAAATTATTGTTGTACCTACTAATCTCTCATCCTTTTAAAAAAAAATCCCCTATGAATTTGACCAAACACCCATTTTTCCAAGAGTCAATGGAAACTTTTCAACCGAATTGAAAGGCGTCAGGACAATGGCTACGATTCAAGTGTACAAAATATTCAACTTTCAAAAAAATCAATGTCACTTATCACAGATTGATCACAAAATAATAGGTGTCTTCCCCAGGAACAATGTTCTTTTATTCAACCATGAAAATTTTAAAATTTGCCAATAAACCGTTACGAAGTAGTCAGACACTCGAAAAAGCTCTTAATTCAAAGCTCTACTTTTGTTGCCAACAAATCAAATTTTGCCCCATGTCACATAGGTACTAATCACCCCATCAATATATTGCAGAAGAGAGAGATGATGTGAACTTCCTTGAACCACTATCCGAATAAATGGACACAGTGGAATAATTTTTGGGTATTTGTGAAAAAATAAAGACCTAATCAAAAATGGCTTCTGTTAGAACGTAATTTCTAAGAATTTCGAAATTTTCACAACAAAGGTGAAAACGTTTAAGCGCATTGATTAACAAATTGCGCGCTATGTACTTCAAGTAGGAGGAATAACAGAAGCAAATTATTTCACAACGGTTTATTAGGATAAAAATATGAGAATACGATTTAAAAAAAATCCACAATAGAAATATCTCCAAGGTCGGCATCATAACCAGGATGAACGTCACTGTCTCTTCAAGATTATACTTATAAAAAATCATGCCTCCAGGTACCTACCTACTGAATTTGAGATGGTACAACTCCCGAAACTTGGTTTTATGATGCCAAAGTTCCGATGCCCACAGCACCAAATATAAAATACCAAAACACGATGCTCAGCCTCCTAGGCCTTTGTCCCGTTCGAATAACAAACGCAAATTATTTCACAACGGTTTATTAGGTAAGGATTTTCATAAACATAAACATTTTCATAAAAAAGGATTTTCATAAACGGACTTAGCTATACCGTTGGGGAATAAGCCCCTTGTTCCTGCTCACTACGAAGTGTTCGATGATCATGTTCATTTAGAAGAAAGCACAGTGTTCTTTAAAAAGTTCTTATTTTTTGGATGGTCACGAAGAAGAACAAACATTTTAATTTATCATCCGATTCCTAAACTTCATGAGAATCGTCAAACGGAGTAGAATTACCAGAAACCCCCAGATGACAGACCTAGGGATGGGTATCGATACTTGATATTTCAAAATATCGATACTTTCGTACCGATACTCGACATTTTAGTATCGATACTGCACTATCCGATATTTTTGGATATCGATACTTTGGATCCAATATTTCTAAATATCGAATATCGAAACATTTCTTGCGGAAATTCAACATAATGGCTAAAACATATTGTTTAGTAATGCATGCATTCCAGGGGACGTCCCATTGGATAAGCATTGGATCAGTTTAACCAGTTGGTAAGTGATAAAACTTTTTCACTCGATGTAATTTATTTATTACTTTAGGCAAGAAATACTGACCCCCCCCCCACCATTATCCACCTTAACATTTCTAGCGGCATGGGAGCCTCGAATCTGAAGAGCATTTTAAAATCCGTGATCTACAATACCCAACATGCGAATTCGAGTTCACCCCCCCCCCCACCACCACCACCCCAACGCCAACAATGGTGCCAGTCTGGCACCAAAGCGGAAATACGTCGTAACATTGAACTTTCATCTGTTAGTTTTAGTAGGCGGTCCGTTGAGGTTCACATCCGTATTCAAGGTGAAAAACACGAAAAAAAAACACGAAATATGCGGTTTATGGTGTCCTGGCACCATGGTGGCACCACTATTAGTTCCATGGTCGTACAGAGAATAATTCATGAAAATCCGGAGGTATAATGAGAATTTTTCCTTAATTTCAAAGCTTGGGGACAGTTAGTAAGCAGTAAAGGAACCGAAATATTGAAAAATCGGATATTTTGTGAATATTATCCCCCCCACTCGCCCCCTTCCCTTGCGAATTTTGGTACTCGGGTGAAATTATGTACAACTCGGGAGTTATTTGAGTCAAACAAAAAAAGAAACACGCAAATCGGTTGGAAATTGAGGCCTGGGCAGAGTTTACAAGATTACGCCCGCAAACGCACGTTTTTTAAGCATTAACCCCCCCTTTCCCCCCCTTAAAAAGCAAAATTCGAAATTCCGGCGACGTAGTGCACAACTAGATAGTTTTCCGCGTCGAACAAAAAAAGAACCAGGAAAATCGGTTGAGAACTAAGGCCTGTGCAGAGTACACAAGATTTTGTTACACACACACACACACACACACACATACACACACACACACAGACATACACCCATGGTTTTTTTCGCGGATTTGGATTCAGAATGGTCTAAAACGGATTACTGTGTGGTTATTTTTTTTTTCTGTTCAGTGTTGTCCAACTTCACCCCAGATCGATCGCATAAGGACGCCCAAGTCTTACTGTGGGACGTCCTAAAAATGAAGAAGGTAGAGAGGCTTTTGGGTCATTACTCCTTGGTTGCACAAATAACGTTCATATCATGGAGAAAATCACTCTGCTTGGAATCTTGATAGTGAAAAATTAATAAACATTGTTGAAAAAATCAATTTTCTTGAGAATGTTGGATAATATTGATAGTTTGTGACACTAAAGTATCGATACTCGATATTTTAAAATATCGATACTCATGCCCAACGATACTTGAGATATCGATACTCGGATACGATACAGTATCGATACAAAATATCGATACTTTTATAACGATACCCATCCCAAGACAGACCACAGGAGACTACGATAAAATAAACAAAAAATTTATGATAAGCGAAACGATAAGACTTCCTGATAAGCGTAATATCTAGTGCGCATGTGCAGAACTGTTGGTCCCGAGAAAATCTCAGAACTGGTAGAACTGATTCTGGATGGTTCCGGATGTCTAACCGAACAGCGGACTGACAGTTCCGAACCAGTTCTGGGCCTTAGGGGTGTGTCGGTCCAGGTATTTCCCTGGAACGGTTCCAACGGTTACGGTGACAAAGATGTAACCGTTCCAAATTACCGGTACAGTTCCATTACCAGTACAGGCGATCAAATCCCACTCACATGACATGGATGAAGCAGGCAGTCAAATCCCTATCGTCCTTCTTCCATGCTTATGATCTCAACTTGCAATACAATAGCATTATTTTCCTTGACAATTCGCTAAAAGGAGGGAATTTGAACAAGTGTTACAAAAGAGGCAATTTATTATAAATAATAGTTACCAAACAATTCAAGGAAAGAACAATGACGTTGCAGTTTAAGAACTTAACATGACAATAATAAATTAATAATACTGGAGACAACTTCCATGCTAACCAGTCCAGAAGATAATTTTCCGCTCAAGAGCCATTCCATGTCCATGGAAGAAGTAAGGGCGCTTCCAGGTACAACATGGAACAGAACTGAGAACAAGATCCATGCTTACCGGTCCAAAACCCTTCCCGTTCCAGAGCCATTGAACCATTCTATATGATATCTTATCGGTCCGGTTACATCCTTACCGGTCCAGTTCCATCCTCACCAATCAGAATGATGAGATTGATGAGATGATTGATCAGATCATTCTGATTGGTGAGGATGGAACTGGACCGATGGAAAAGATTCTCTTCCCGGTCCAGAGCCGTTTCATCAAGATATCTTATCAGTCCGTGGAACTGGACCGGTAAGGGTCGAGTTTTTGTCACTGCGTGGAACCGTTCCAACCTGATACTCGGTTCCACAGTCCCGGTACAGCTGTACCGACACACCTCTACTGGGCCTAACCGAATGCCCCAAAGGAGGTCGGAACCGTCCCGAACCGTTCGGAATTGTTAGCCGAACAGACCTTTAGTCACTCGTGCGATGACGCAGAAACCAATGTGCAGACAATCCTGGATGATGTCGGAATGTGGTGTAATAAATGGCGAGTCCGTATGAATTCCACGAAGTCCACGGTGGTTAATTTCACTTACCGCAAAAATGTTAGAGCTCCTGTAGTCCGACTAAACAGAACACTGATACCAAACTCTGATAGTGTCAGATATCCAGGGCTCACTCTGGGCTCCAGGCCAAAACTCGGGGCCAAGGCCTGGTAACCGGATCCCGCAACAGAATTCTGCAACTCAAGCTCCTCATGAATGGTCAATCAGCTCTGCCACTCCTTTCCAAACGCCTTCTGTATATCTCGCTACAGGCTATGGGGATCCGCAGCCAAAACCCATGTACAAAAGGTGCAAACGATCCAAAACAGGGTTATGAGACTAACCACTGGGGCCCCATGGTTTCTTCAGAAACTCAGTTCTTCATTCTGACCTTGATATCGCTATGGTTCCTGAAGTCATCAAGGAATCTTACCTACGATTACCAACCTCGATGACCAATCATACAAACGGCTTCATACACAGCATCGTCGAACGCCCTCCGCCACTACCACCTTAACGGAGAATCAGAAAAAAACGACCAAAAGACCTACTAAGAACGCTTGACTGAAGTGGGAAATAAAAAGAAATAAATAACAATAACAATATAATAACTATAATAAATTATAACTAACATCATACTAACCTGTAACTGTTTCGCTAATCTTATAAACGAACTATTTATTGTCTTATTATAACTTTATGTACTAAATACGAGTAATAATCAGAGAACGAAATTCTGGTTAGTAGGTCGATTGATGAATCGCACATAACCTCAAGTGTCACGTTAATTAAGGCTTTGCCTTACTGAATTCTTCTGTATCCCTAACTCTACTATTTCCTTAAAATAACAAAGTTATTAAAAAAAAAAAAAAACAGCCACTTCTCCATTTCTCACCCGATTTTGATGAAATTTTCGGGATTATGCAGGTTGGCGTGTAGGTGATCCCCTATGAAAATCAGTGCCCCCAAATTGAAAGTATTTTCTGCGCTTGCGCAAACGTGAAATCCTTGTAACATCCATAACTTCTACATTTTCCAACAATATTCAGAGATTGAGCGGGTTGACGTGTAGAAGAGTCCCTTATGAGGGTAGTGGAAGGTACCTAGAAATGGATGTTTTGAGATTATCTACTTTGCATGGGATCATCTATACAATCCGGTTGTATTAATAGTGTGGAAAGAGAATTTGAATGCTTGTGTGAGCTTTCAATGGATCAATTCCTGTGATATGTATTCTGTGATTTTGTCTAGGGTTTAAGGGGGTCTCAGTCGGTCGCCGTTCGTTTTTTAGTATTTAGCGAAATTAAAGGCGCAAAAACTTGAAAAGTTGTACCTAAATTTGAAGTTTTAAAGGATTTTAGAAATTCACTAGTGCACGGCCCTAGGGAATTGAAAAACTTAAATATTGCCGCCGGAAAAATGGGAAAACTAGGTACTGAATAAATGTTTTTTTTTTTTCAATTTTTCCCCATATTTCTCTGGCAATGGGGTATTTCAGTCAATTAAAAAAAAAAAAAATTTCAAAAGGGTATGGTAGGAATAATGGTAATTGGGTCTATTCGTCGAGAAAATTTTTTTTAAAATCAAAGAAGCTGAGGAAAGTTGAAGATTTGAATGGTGTGACGTAGCTAGTCAATCGTGACGTAGCTAGCCAACTGTCTTTGAAAAAAGTATCCATGCACAGAAACCCTTGGAGCACCTCTTGGATACTACAAAATACTACTCACACATGCGCGCGGCGTAGTGTGTGTAGATTTATGGCGGCCCGCCTTTTTTTCAAACGTGTGATCTCTTTAATTAATTTTTCTACCACATGTTATAGTATCATTGGGCTTAAATTTGGAGTATACAGGTTTTCAAGGGTGCTGAATCCAAATTTGAGGTCAAAAACCTGAATTTCCGACCCACCGAAATACCCCATTATTGTTTGATTTTGATGATTCCAGCGGCAATCTTTCAGTTTCTATGTCCCCAAGGCCCCTGCACTGAAGAATTTCTACAATCCTTGAAAATTTCAAGTTTAGCTACATTTTATGGGAAAAACATAACTGAATTAACGGTTTTTCCCATTTTTCTCAGTCAATTATTGTTCAATTTTGATGATTCCGGCGGCAATATTTCAGTTTTTCAATTCTCCAGGGCCGTGCACTAATGAATTTCTGAAATCCTTTAAAATTTAGGTACAACTTTTTTTAGTTGTTGTGCCTTCAATTTCGTGAAATACTGACCCAGAACGAGGAACGTACGGCGACCGACTGAGACCCCTTAATACAATTTTTTTCGAGCCTACTAAGAAGCCTACCTAAAAGTAGGATGTCCGATACTTCAAAAGTATCGATATAATATCGTATCGATACATCTAGAAAGTATCAAAAAGTATCGATACGATACTTTCAAAAAGTATCGATGTTTTGAAGTATCGATACTTTTTGATACTTTCATAAAAATTGGTGAAAATGTCGTTTATGTTTCTCTCCATCAGTGTGAAATCTCTCCATCACGAGGATAATAATGAGGAATTTCACCGATTTCTGTTTGCATTTTTCCTGAATAGTTAATGGTGTGGGATAGATGAAAATCGGGCTGATTTCGAAAAATAAGTCTCCTGTTATTTTTGGGAGACAGTCAAAATTTTTAATTTCAAAACTAACCAGGAAAACAGACGTGCAGCGGGAACGCTCGCTGATTGGGCTGTTCGGATCGCCATCTCCTCCCAGTGTTGCCCATTGGGACGACGAAATTGTGTTTTCTAAGAGAAAAGTTATCAAACAAAAACAGAGGAAACCTAATTTTCCCCATCTTGCTGTTTCTATTTTTTTTTCTTCAGTTTTTCGATTTCGAACTTTACTGTTGCATGAAATTTTGCATCTGGGGACTATAGATTTCTCGATCTCGGCGCTTCGAGCGGCCATAAATGAACTATTCCAGGATGACGTCATTTTCCCGGTTTTTTTTTTAACATTCGTATTTTCTACACTGTTTTGCTTATTCGTAAATTAGGAAGTTTGGGCTGAAAGTTTGCCTTAGGGGGTTTTTCGAGGTGCTGAATCCGATTTTGGGGTCAAAAATAGGAAATTCCGACATGGTGAAATTCCTCATTAATATAGAATGAACAAAACAATAAATCACTCATTTTATTTTTGTTATTTAAAACTTGTTTTTGTTTAGGCACTTGTTTTCGTATTGCACTTGTTTTCGTATTGCACTTGTTTGAGTTAACATTTTGGTGGTCCTTCCTCGATTATGGAGGACAGCAGGTTATCATAGGGTCTGTTCAGAGAGGAAGTCTAGAACCAGTTCGGAACCAAACTGGAGCTGAAAAGGGGAGGGGATAGAGGCGAATGGACTCCTCCTAACCGTTCAGGACTGCCTCTTGGAACAGACCAATAGGGTCTCTTCTGAGAGGCAGTCCTCTACGGTTGGGAGGGGTCCATTCGCCTCTATCCCCTCCCGTTTTCAGCTCCGGTTTGGTTCCAAACTGATTCCAGACTGGTTCTGGACTGCCTCTTCAAACAGACCCATAGAGAGTTGGAGGTGGTGGTACATCATCTTTCTTTAATATGTTGAAGTTTGTTGGTCTCCCAATAATCTACGTAGAGATAGAGGAACTGTCAAGTAGGTACCTTCATGTCGTAGGTTTTGAAACAGATACTGGAATAAAAGTATCGATACTACGATATACATCAGGAAAAAAAAGTATCGATATGTATCGATACTTTTTTCAAGAAATATCGATACTTTTAAGTATTGATACTTTTGGGACATCCCTACCTAAAAGAATGAGAATAGCTTCAAGACCTTCGTTGATGGTGTACTGGTTTGATTTTCAGTTACCTTCTCCGATTGCACGTACATCGTCTGCTTGTCCAATCGAAAGTTCTTCATCGTGAAGCGGCGCTTCCAGCCGCCACCTCGTCCCATCGCCGCTGACGAGGAGTCTCCTTCGAGCGGCGACTTTTGAATCTCTTCTGTCTAATTTCAACAGGTTTACTACATTTCACTAATTTCGTTGCAAACTTATCTTCTAAATTATGTAGTTTTTGTGGGATGCACATTTGTGTTGCGTGTTTTGTTACAAGAAATATTTTATTCTTTACGTTTTCCGAACAAAATATAAAATTTCCCTGTCACTTTCAGTCTATCTCTTCTCTCCCTTTCCAACGTTTGTAAATTCCTTTCTTGAATTTCCTCTCTTAAATTTCATATCACCTTCTGCCGCTTCCTCGTCTATCTTCTATCAAAGGTAAATGTTTCCATCTACTAGAAAAAACCCAACTCGTGCTAGGGATGGGAAATCGTTATTGGAAATCGATTTCTAATTAGACCAGAAGAATGAATTAACTCTCTTGAAAATTGCAGGCAAAACAAATCGATTTTCTTAGAATATTGGACCCTGCAAACTTGGATCAAAAAGTTTTGAAATCCGTTTTCTAAATGTATTTTAAAATTGACCAAGCTTAGTAATTGTTGGTAAATTTCAATGTAGGCCACCTGCTTTCCTTATTTGTGGATATTTATTCTCCAGTAATCCGAGGTTTGTGATGAAAATTAGACTGGTAAATCTGGGTGTAGCTACGACGTGCTTTGTGAACAACCCTTATGAAACCCGATTGCACAACACTCTTGATTCCACGTATTCCAATACCAAATAAAGGTGAGTTCGGATCTTTCCATGAATTATTGAAGTCGAGTCCCTTCAAAATCCAACACATGATCCCATTCATAACGATACCGGATATAGCGATAGGTCGGATGTAACGATGGGATTTGCTTCAGAAGTTTGGTTACCAATCCAACCCTCTGCCTTTTGGTTTATTATTTTCAAGCACGAACCTTTGGAATCGACCAAGAATTTTTTTAACCCCCCCCCCCCCCCCTTCAAAATTTGTTGGTTAACGTTTCAAGGTACGTAGAATCCGAAAATCGAATAACAATTTGGCCGTCCGTACGCCGTATGCGGCACTCAGTTACCATGGACCGATTTTGATGAAATTTGGTATGTAGGCTCCATTTGGGGTCTACAGCTGTGCCCCGAAGCTTTTGGTTGATGTATGTCACTTCTAAGGGTTCAAATTTTGAAAACGCTTCAAAGTAGGTACATTTTTCTGTTCCTACGATGTTCCATTTCATTTTTAAATTCATCAAAGATAAACAGTATTTTACTGAATCGAGATAGATACCAATACCTACCAACTCCGAAAATTGGAATTCTGATAGCTTTATTTTATTTGTAATCAATATTATCAAAATGAATTATGATGATCCAAAATGAATCAAAGTTTTAGTGAAATTGTAATTGAATTAGTTAAGGAGAGAAGAGAGCTGTGGGATTTTAAGTTAGGGGGTCAACGAGTATTTTTTACTTTACTTATTTTTATAATTTTCGTTTATATTGGTCGCTTGTAGACATTTGATGAATGCATCGTAATGAAATATACCTATCTAATAAATATGATCTGTGATGGATACTCAAATTGATGAGAATTTCAACAAGCTGAGGTGATTTCAAAGATTATTTTGCATAATTAGCACCTACAACGAAATTATAAATAATTACGCTTTTCATAGGAATATTCTACATCATAATTCACTTTGATAATAATAATGAGGAATTTCACCGATTTCTGTTTGCATTTTTCCTGAATAGTTAATGGTGTGGGATAGATGAAAATCGGGCTGATTTCGGAAAATAAGTCCCCTGTTATTTTTGGGAGACAATCAAAATTTTTGATTTCAAAACTAACCGGGAAAACAGACGTGCAGCGGGAACGCTCGCTGATTGGGCTGTTCGGATCGCCATCTCCTCCCAGTGTTGCACATTGGGACGACGAAATCGTGTTTTCTAAGAGAAAAGTTATCAAACAAAAACAGAGGAAACCTAAATTTTCCCCATCTCGCTTTTTCTATTTTTTCTTCAGTTTTTCGATTTCGAACTTTACTGTTTCATGAAATTTTGCATCTGGGGACTATAGATTTCTCGATCTCAGCGCTTCAAGCGGCCATAAATGAACTATTCCAGCATGACGTCATTTTCCCGGTTTTTTTAAACATTCGTATTTTTTACACTGTTTTGTTTATTCGTAAATTAGAAAGTTCGGGCTGAAAGTTTGCCTAAGGGGTTTTTTAGAGGTGCTGAATCCGATTTTGGGGTCAAAAATAGGAAATTCTGACATGGTGAAATTCCTCATTACAAATAAAATAAAGCTATCAGAATTCCGATTTTTGGAGTTCGTAGGTAACGGTATCTATCTCGATTCAGTAAAATACTGTGTATCTTTGATGCATTTAAAAATGAAATGAACATCGTAGGAACAGAAAAAATGTACCTACCTATGTACCCTTGATGAGGGAGGTACATTGGTGATTTTATAGTGATTCATATAGTTCGGACGAGCTGAATTAAATCACAATGTGAAAATAAAAATGATAGGATTCAAACCAGCTAGGATTCAAAACATAATAGGATTTCAACTGAAGCGCGGGAAAATAGAAGTCGAAAAGCTGTCGCGCAAGCGCGCCCATGTGAACCGCTAGATGCCAGCTGAGTCCCAAACGCGTAACTGCCTCGTCGCACAACCGCGTTGACCGCGCTCATGTGAACCCAGCTTTACGATAAATCAGAAACACGAGTGTGAATCGCAAAAGAGGCCTAATCTCCGTTCAAATGTTAGCTGACCGAAATGCGATCGATGTTTTTCTTCATGTTGGTTGGTGGTAACAATGGCAAATCTGTGTTCTTTGCAGACGAGTGATCTATTTAGAAAAATAATGAACCTTTGTGTAATAATTTGCAGCCTTTTTCTATTCCGGTTACAGTGAGGCCGGCGTATAACGATATTAACACATACCTAACAGTCCCTTGAGCACCGTCACAAACGGAATCTGCTGTATTTGGTTAGTAATTCTTATAAAAGATTGATGGTAAAAAATTTTAAGCAAAAGTGCGATTTATTAGATCAAACCTCAATTCTTGGAAGATAAACCTAGGATAATCAGCAGTTGAAAACAAAATCGCATAAAAAACCTGCCTACCTACCTTAAAATTGTTTGGTAGTTTTCATCGATAAAAAAAAACAGTCTCCCATCCCTAGCTTATGCCTTTTGTGTTCTTTCGTTTGTGTGTGGGTATATGAGTTTCTGTTCTCTTCAAAACCAGTTTGGGCGCATGTTTTGATCACTAGGATATTTGAGCGATAGTTCTCTCTAAATATGCACTGAACGCAATTGAATCGGTGAGTACAGAAACCACTTCAGTCAAAAACTTCGAAAATTCGTTTTTCAATTGAAACTAGCTCAGGAAGGAGAAATGCATGTTGAGCGCAAAAACAACTCGAGTCAAGTTACTGGCGCGGTTTCTGCGCTCAACGACCTTATTTCTCCTCGCAGGAGCATGCGCCGTGCGATTTATAGTCTCAACATCAGCTGTTTTTCGGGGTTTCTCCGATGCTCCGATACTTCAAAAGTATCGATATAATATCGTATCGATACATCTAGAAAGTATCAAGATGTATCGATACGATAGGTACTTTCATAGTGATGGCAAAAGTTTTACAAAAATCGATATATCGGGTTTGCGATATATCGGAAGGGAAATATCGATGGCACCGATATATCCGGAGTAAAAATATCGATATATCCGATATATCGGGATTAAAATATCGAACCATATTTGTTCTTGTAAATAATAATTTTAATTTGTTTTCTTTGGTTTAAAACACAGAACATATAATATATTGATCCTCCCATTAGCTTTACCGTGAAAACACACTTTATTTGAGTTGATTTATTCAATTATTTACTACTTTAACACAATAAAAATATAGAGGCCTACTGCAAAAAAAATAAGCAATATTAAAATATTGCTAAATATAAGTCGAAACTGGTGGTTAAATAAATGATTGGAAGATCATACAACAAACATAATTCATTCAATAACACATTTATTTCATAAAAATTACCAAAATAACCATTGGCCTATTACATATTTAAATCTCTTATGGTTTCTCACAATGAGTAATTATATCATGTGCACGCATGTAAAGAAAAATGGGATTTTTTTCTAATATGCTCGAAATTTGACGCTGATTCTGAAAATGATAGTTTTTTTTTGTAGGAAAAGCCCGGAAAATGGCTAAAAATAGGAAAAACATTGTTTTTTTTTGTTCCAACATTTCAAGTTGGAAGTGTTTCCCGAAGTTTTCAACAGTTTCGAACAAAAATTACACTTAGCTTCTTGTTTAGATGTTCTGGTAAAGTACCGCCACACATCACTTTTAGGAGGAGTCATAGTTAAGTTTCACAAATCACATTAACAATTAAAAACAATAACAACTTGGTAGAGAGTTTGACAAAGATATCGGGCAATACAGCGTAACAGACGACAGACTTCTGAACTAGACAAACACAAGTGACTGAAGTGTACTCTGAGCAAAGATGTGAGGTTAAGTTATGAGAAAAGCAACAAACACAACACAGCTGACAGCATAGCTACATAGAAAACGAAAGGAGAAAAGAATCAGGTTTACCAACTCAACACAACCCACGAAAACGCGAGTTTCTGACATTCACCAGTTATTATCTACTAGGGCGATATATCGGTTAAAAAATATCGATATTCCCGATATATCGTAGCACGATTTTTCGATGGCGATATATCGATATATCGGAAGCAAAATATCGATATTTCAAAAATATCGATATGTTGTTGCCATCACTAGACTTTCAACAAGTATAGATATTTTGAAGTATTGATACTTTTCGATACTTTTACAAAAATGTGTGAAAATGCCTTTTATGTTTCTCTCCATC
This sequence comes from Apolygus lucorum, assembly GCA_009739505.2. Lineage (NCBI taxonomy): Eukaryota > Metazoa > Arthropoda > Insecta > Hemiptera > Miridae > Apolygus > Apolygus lucorum. The sequence goes on from CM019182.2 coordinate 63,029,891, forward strand.
AGTGTGACATCTCTCCATCGCGAGGATAATAATTAATATAGAATGAACAAAACAATAAATCACTAATTTTGTTTGTTTAGGCACTTGTTTTTGTATTGCACTTGGTTGGGTTAACATTTTGGTGGTCCTTCCTAGATGATGGAGGACAGCAGGTTATCATAGAGAGCTGGAGGTGGTGGTACATCATCTTTGTTTAGTTTGTTGAAGTGGTCTCCCAACAATCTACGTAGAGAAAGAGGTACTGTCAAATAGGTACCTTCATGTCGTAGGTGTTTATGTCAACACTTACGACATGAAGGTACCTACTAAAATTGTAGACTTTCATCTAATGTGAGAGATAAAAAAATAGATAGCATTGTATCTAATGTGAGAGGTAAAAAAGTATCGCCTCCGATACTGGAAAAAAAGTATCGGTACTACGATAAATATCAGGAAAATAAAATATCGGTATGTATCGATACTTTTTGAAAAAGTATCGATACTTTTAATTGATTGATTAAACTAACTTACCTAAGTGAAGTTCAATCATAATTATTCCTAATAAACACTCTAATATGTACACATATGTAGTATTAACTCAATACACCAAATTTGCAGCGAATGAAAAGGATAAGGACAAAAAAGTGCCCTTATCCGATCCGTCCTTCTTCCATCTATCCCTCCTCCATGCATTCCCTATAACCTACCCGCAATCAGGTTAGGCTGCTCATCTATGAAAAGAGAGTAGGAGAGACGCTACCTGGGAAAGGTAAAACCTGGGTGGGTTGTTGTACATATTAGAGTGTTTATTAGGAATAATTATGATTGAACTTCACTTAGGTAAGTTAGTTTAATCAATCAATTATTCCACATGGAACACTCTAATATGTACACATATGTAGCTTGAAAAGACCCATATCATAGGGAAGGTAGCGAACAACAATAATTGACAAAATCCGGAGAGTACTGCCATGTCAGAAAAATGTGTATTTCTGAGAAGAAATTAATAATAAGAATCCCTAGGAGAGGAAAGTAGAACAAAATTAAGTTCTTAAAACAAATCAATGTCGAAACAATATCCTTTGTAAAAAGGAGATTAAGGAAGCATAATAATTTTAGGAAATAAACTCCCAGACAGGCTGACCATCGCAGCTCTGTTTAAGATAAAAGAACGTTAGCGTAATTTTTGTAAATAAATTTTAAGACATTCTGAAATTTAAGTTTCTAAGTACTTGATTGATTATTCATTTTCAAAAACAGTTTCCATTAGTGTCTTATTCTGCAGAGGCCTATTATAAAATTTAGCAAAGGTTGCTGACCTAGTTGACCAGCCCACCTGTTTGCAGACAGAATCCACAGAGAGTCCACCTCTCAAAGCTGCTGAGGAAGCTGCGTGTCTTGTTGAATGAGGGCGAAAAATAGACGTGTCAATACCTGACTTCTTGAGGGTTGATGACACCCATCTTGAAAGGGTGGCTTTTGAAGCGATCTTATGAGGTCTTCTGTGAGTGACAAAGAGGTAGAGGTGTTCCTCACCTCGTAGGGAGGCAGTGGCCAGTAGGTAACGCTGGACTAATGACGCCACGCATAAGTGGGGACTCTGTTGAAAAAACGGAAGTCTTAGAAAGGGTTGAAATTTATGTGGTCCAGAAGTCTTGACAAAATCTGGTATTCTAATTTCCAGTCCCCCTCCCGATATTTCCTTAATTTGATCTATCCTGATCAAGGAGATAGTCTGGAGACGTTGGCCAGTTGCCAGAAGGAGAAGTGTAACCAGTTTTTCGGAAATACCTTCCAAGTTTGTGATTTCTTTGTTTAGAAATGATAGTACAATATGTGGGTCCCAAGTCTAGTTGTATCTTGGTGCTGGAGGTCGTAGTTTATAGACTCCTCTTAGGAACCTGGTGACTATTGGGTCAGAACCTATGGGTTCCACTGACAACAAGGCGATAGCCGATCTAAAGGAGTTAATTGCATTATACGATACCTGAGTTGTATCAAGGATATGCTGAAGGAAGACAATTACAGCCGAAGTTGAGGGATTCCATGGATTCATCCCACTGTGTTGACAGAAAGACCACCACTTCTTATAACAGGTCATGTATTGAGACATGGTTGCCTCAGAGAGCGAAGCTACTAGGGTGAAGACAGTATGTTCGGGTATGTTCCTCCTAATGAATGCCTGGATGATAAAATCCCGACCATTAATTGCAGGGAAGTCGCCAATGGATGTGGTTCGGAGCTGAAAGGAGATGATAATAGATTAGAAACAGGGCCGAGAACTATCAATCGTGAGTCAAGTAGAGACATGAAGAGTGGGTACCAGGGTTGAGTATCCCATAGAGGAGCCACCACAATGCCTCTCGCTCCATCATCCCGAATTTTTCGCAAGGTTCTGAGCAATAGAGGAAATGGAGGGAAGGCATAGAAATCTAGATCTGTCCATGAAATGGAGAACGCATCTATAGCGAACGCCCGAGAATCCGGTACCCATGACACGTAGGTAGAGCATTTATGGGAAAACGATGATGCAAAGAGATCGATAGAGGGAACCCCAAAATGTTTCGTAATGTCCTCGAAAAGGTCTACATTTAAAGACCACTCAGCTCCATCAGGGCATCTTCTGGAGGCCTCATCTGCCCTGAAATTGTCTTTGGAGGGAATATAAGTGGCCCGAACAAAAATCTCCCTAGACTCACACCACTCCCAAAGTTGTCTCGAAAATGATAATAGAGATTCTGAGCGAACTGTACCCTGTCTATTGACACAAGCAATCGCCGTACTATTGTCCGATCTGACCAAAACATTGCAGTTACTCAGTCTTGACGCAAAATGTCGAAGTCCTAAGATAATAGCTTTAAGTTCTAAAACATTTATATGAAGTTTTTTCTTTTCATCCGACCACCACCCGTTTATAACTTCATCTCCAGAAACTGCCCCCCACCCGGTCAGGGAGCTATCAGAGTCAAATGAGAGGGAAAATGAGTTCTTCTGTAAATTATCAGCTAGTCTATCCATGTGACAAGACCACCATCTTAAATCCGATAGTATAGAGTCAGGTATCTGTATCCTGGCATTATAATTAAAACAGTTTAAACGCAGTAGGCGAGCTTTTTCCCTTTCAGCTTTTTTAATATGAATCCAACCGTAAGGGGTAGCAGGACATACAGAGACCAAGTTCCCGATCAACCTAGCAAATTCCCTGATGGAACAAGATCTTCTATCGAGAAATTGATTCACTAACTTTTTATTTCTTTCTGCCTTCCCAAGAGGTAAGGATATCTGCATTTTATCAGAATTAAACACAAACCCCAAAAAGGTGAACGATCGTGATGGAGTCAGACAACATTTATTTCGATTCACTCGAAAACCCAGAGACGTGAGTAGTTCGATGAGCATATCTGCGTGAAGCGCACATACATCACTGGACCGGTTCAAGATCAAAAAATCGTCCAGATAGTTAACCAGGGTTACTCCTCTTGATCTTAAAAACGCCAAAATCTGTTTCATTAGTTTAACAAAGGCATAAGGGGCGCTAGATAAACCAAAGGGGAGACATGTGAATTGGAAAAGACTATTTTCCACTTGAAAGCGTAAAAATTTTCTGTGATCCTCTTCAATATTTACCGCATAGTAAGCATCAGAAATATCAATAACGACACCATAAGCTCCTTCAAAGACAAGCTGTCTTACCGTGCGTTGATCCTCCAGTCGGAATGAAGGAGTTGATACAAAGGTATTCAATTTTTTGAGATTCAATATTAGGCGTTTGTCTCCATTCGGTTTATCGACCAAGAAAATCGGGGATAAAAATTCCCCTTCAGTGTGACAACAACTTTCGACTGCCCCTGATGTCTCTAGTTTAGTAACTAACTCCTTTATAAGAACCAAGTCCCTAGGTGGAAGGGACCCACTCGAGAAAACAGATTGGATGGGGGTAGTTAGGAATGGAATACTATACCCTTGTACCCAACTCAATATGGTACGATTGTCAGTGATGGAAAGCCAGTTATCGTAAAAGTACTTCAAAGTAGCATGACGTTTAATCGGCTCCCTTACCTCTATTGGTGGCGATTCTGAGGTTTGTTGAAAAAGTTGTTGCGACTGCTGCGATTGCCCTGGTATCCCTTGTACCGAGGTGCTTGCTTCCGGGGTTTGGCCGCTGGGTATGCTCCTCCCCCCCTCTTGGCAGGAGCCGGCCGCTTCAGGTTTAAACGGTTGTTAGAAGTAGATGGTTGGTGAATTTGCGACGTTGAGGGTCTTGGAGCCAAATCCTTAGCGAAGGAAGCGATGCCTTGTTGGTCCTTAATCAAGGAACGTAGTTCGTCACCAAAAAGGAACTTTGATGGGAGGGCTTTCCCTGCCACAGAACGTAATGGTCCGGGAAGCGCATCGCATATCGACTTCTTTCGGTAGCGTGACAGATCGCAGTGTAAGGCTACCAATGATTTCCCAACATCCCACAGAGGGCCGAAAAGAGATTCGTCGTCAGTGGCTCGATTCATCAAGGTAGTAAGGGCAGTCCCAGAAGCCGAAAGAGCTGTGGCGACTTGTCTTTGAAAGGTCACAAGAGAATCATCTCGTTTTTTATTGAACGCATTAAGCGACTCTGCAATCTCGGGATTCAGCAAAGGAGGCGAGATACCTTGCATGTTTGAAGGTGTTGGGTATCTGTCCCTTACTTCGGTATATTCTGTATACGGGACACCTTCCTTAAGCCAAATGGACCATCTGTCAGTTAGGCTGGAATGAAGAACAGGTGCAGTCGACTTACTGGTAGACGGGTTGTCTCCAATTATTTCACGCATCTTCGGCGGAAGATGAATCTCGGACTCAGCGCCCTGAGCGAAACCCTCAAAATCTGGAGACTCCCTGTCACGATTTTCGTGATCCGGATCAATACTCCTTTGTAGAGGACCATCCACGGAGTTTTCATTGTGATTCAAGGACCTAGGGTTTTCACCCCGTAAAACGCCAGTTGGTTGCCCAACGTGGGTTTGATCACGATTTGTAGATGGCGAGCGTGAGTCAAACGACGAAGAGCTGCATCTACGACGACGACGAGATATACGAGAAAATTCCTCCATCATTTTCCTAAAAAAATCCTGTGTTATTGCCTGTAAAGTCGGTATACGGGCGAAAGTTTTACGTGACAACGACTTTGAGTGGTAAAATAATTTTAATGTTAATATTCATTCGTATAGTAGGAAGAAGGATAAAATAAAATTCTTTGTCTAGTTGCACAGAGTAGGTATTTCCCGTAGGTAGTAGGTATTTCCCATGGGTGGGGGGGGGGAGTGAGTGCCAGGGAAGGGGGGCGGGGCGCTCCCGCTTTTTTGAGCGCCGGGGAAGGGGAGGGGCCGCCCGCCTTTAGGGAGCGCCGAGCTGCACCCCCTCCGTGAGCGGAGCGTAACGCAGTTTCTTGAAGTGTCTCCCGGTAAACCAATTTATAAGACGTTATCACGTCAAAACGACGAAGTCGAACTACTACGAGCACGAGGACTCCGAGAACGAGACCGATTGCGCGAAGTACGAGATCGATGTCGTGGACTGCGAGATCGATGTCGGGGACTGCGAGATCGATGAAACTGCGAACTCGAATTATCAGAGATCCGACGGCCACCCGAAGTATTCTGCTCCATGACGGAACGTCGAAAATCGTCGAAAAAGGACGGAAGTGAATTTAAAAGGTTTTTATAAGTAAATAAAAGATAATTTTTAAAATTTCTTACGGACCAAGCGTTGCAAACGAGGCGAGCGAGAAAAAAGATGAGCAGCCTAACCTGATTGGGGGTAGGTTATAGGGAATGCATGGAGGAGGGATAGATGGAAGAAGGACGGATCGGATAAGGGCACTTTTTTGTCCTTATCCTTTTCATTCGCTGCAAATTTGGTGTATTGAGTTAATACTACATATGTGTACATATTAGAGTGTTCCATGTGGAATAATATCGATACTTTGGGGGCATCCCTAGTTTCTCATTTTTCAGTTTGGTGTCCTCTTTTCACTCTTCATGCTATATTATTGGTCTTTCTGTTTTGGTTTATTATTTTCAATGTGAACCTTTGGAATCGACCGAGAAAAACATTTTTAACCTCCCCCTCAAAATTTGTTGGTTTACGTCTCAACGTATCTATGTAGAATCCGAAAATTGAATAATTGTTCCTTCCGTCCTGTACTGTTACTTGTTACTGTAGTGTACTGTTACAACGTCTGTACTGTTTTGTTTATTCGTAAATTAGGAAGTTCGGGCTGAAAGTTTGCCTTAGGAGGTTTTTCGAGGTGCTGAATCCGATTTTGGGGTCAAAAATAGGAAATTCCGACATGGTGAAATTCCTCATTTCATGGATCATGCGGATTAGGGTGTAGATTGTCCTCTGTGACGGTAGTGCCAGGTACTCAGAGATTGTTCTGAGATTGGCTACAATGCAAGGGAACATATATTCAACCGGGTTATAGATACGAGAAAGCTCTGTGCCACACCCACTTGGCAGACTTTTTTCGTTATTTCGTTCGGGTAATTGAACAATATTATTTATAGGCAAGTGTTTTGACTCATCAATTCCGTTTGTCGACCAAATTGATTGAGTCGTTGAGGTAGAGCAGCGCTTGTGGAAAATTATGAAAAAACCCGTCATCCTTGAACTTGTGGAGAGTCCTCAAAACCCACACAAACCGCATACATACCCAGCTTGCGGCAGGTGAACAAGCTGCGATTAGATTGACAGGTAGAGATATCTGGATGAGTATTTGGCCCGTTTCCAATATCAGCCGTACTTGAACTCTAGTCAGCCAAACGACATCCTCGAGTCGATTCGTTGGCCTTTGAGGGAGGTAGCAATGTGCGCACATGACTAGTCAAGTTTCTTCGTCTACAACTGCTACTTTAGTTTCTTCTCTCCTCAAAGATACTGAATGGTAGGTGTTTAGTCGATGGTTCTATTGTTTGTTCAAAATGATACGAATATGTTTGTTTATAATCCTGAGAGCGACATGACAAATGACATTCACATGGGTAGGTATTTAATGTTGTACCTACAGTTTTAAAGAATTTTTGCTGTTTTTTTTTGCCGTTTTCTAGACTTTTTTCGGAAATAGATAAATCAATCCAAATAATTTTTGTTATTTCGATTTTGGTTTATTATTTTCAATAATGAACCTTTGGAATCGACCAAGAAAAAAAAATTTTAACACCCCCTCAAAATTTGATGGTTTACGTTTCAAGTTACGTAGAATCCAAAAATCGAATAAAAATTTTGTGGCACTTTTGCCACTTAGCATTGACCGATTTTGATGAAATTTGGTATGTAGGCTCCATTTGGGGTCTAGTTGTGCCCCGAAGCTTTTGGTTGATGTAGGTCACTTCTAAGGGTTCCAAAATCAATTTTGAAATTTTGAAAACGCCCTAACTCGCAAAATTTCGATATAAAGGTATTGTTTATCCTTCAATTTAAGATTCTATAGAATTTTTAGAATTTTTTAGACCACCCGGAGCTCTGTAGGACAAACCGTTCGCTCACCACGAGAATTTAAAGTTTGGACGTACGATAAATCAGAAACACGAGTGTGAATCGCAAAAGAGGCCTAATCTCCGTTCAAATTAAAGCTGACCGAAATGCGATCGATATTTTTCTTCATGTTGGATGGTTGGTGGCTTTGCACACGAGTGATCTATACAGGGTGTCTACACTTTCGATGGGCATAACTTCAGGGTTCGATTCTACAAGGTATTTCCAACAAAAAATGTCTCGTAGCAATTTTCTTTTAACCCACTCAAAATTCCTTTTTTTTCACTTTAAAGTTTTTCTTCGCGTTTTCGACCTTACGGCACTGATATGGTCATAACTCCCTTATTTCTCCTGAAAATTCAAATCTGACTGCACCGTTAGAAAGAGCGTTAAATTCCTAAGCTACCTAGTGCAAAATCAAAATATTTCAGCAATAAAATAGTTTCAAAGAATCAAGTCAAAAAGCAAACTTTAAATTTTTTTTGTAACTCGACTTTCTTTGACCAAAGTTTTCACTCTAAATCCCTGCCCATTTCGATGGGCGCTCTTCGGAGAAAACATGCTCAAATTGTCAGCTTTTCAACGGTCTATCAATTTTTCTTTTTAACATTCAAATTGGAAGAGTAAATCAAGTTTGAATGCCAGAAAACGTGTGTTTTACAAGCAAATCCAGTGTTTTAAGCGGTTTATGGTCCCCCTCGACCTCAAGATGGCTTGACGATTTTGGTATCATTTTCTATGTAATTTTTTACGCTGAATCAAATAGTGATACTTCCGAATGGTTCCGACTGCTAGAAAGTGGATTTTTTGAAGAAAACCTTCGTTTTCTGTACACAAAATACGCATTATTCGTAAATGTGGTAGTGAGCATGAAGTAACACCTTGAAACTCAACAAAACTTCAATTAGCTAGAAATTCGGTGTTTTTGTTATACCAAAATCGTCAAGCCATCTTGAGGTCGAGGGGGACCATAAACCGCTTAAAACACTGGGTTTGCTTGTAAAACACACGTTTTCTGGCATTCAAACTTGATTTACTCTTCCAATTTGAATGTTAAAAAGAAAAATTGATTGACCGTTGAAAAGCTGACAATTTGAGCATGTTTTCTCCGAAGAGCGCCCATCGAAATGGGCAGGGATTTAGAGTGAAAACTTTGGTCAAAAAAAGTCAAGCTTCAAAAAAAATTTTAAGTTTGCTTTTTGACTTGATTTTTTGAAACTATTTTATTGCTGAAATAATTTGATTTTGCACTAGGTAGCTTAGGAATTTAACGCTCTTTCTAACGGTGTAGTCAGATTTGAATTTTCAGGAGAAATAAGGGAGTTATGACCACATCAGTGCCGTAAGGTCGAAAACGCGAAGAAAAACTTTAAAGTGAAAAAAAAGGAATTTTGAGTGGGTTAAAAGAAAATTGTTAAGAGCCTTTTTTTGTTGGAAATACCTTGTAGAATCGAACCCTGAAGTTATGCCCATCGAAAGTGTAGACACCCTGTATAGAAAAATAAAAAATAATAAACCATTGTGTAATAATTTGTAGCGTTTTTTAATTAGAAGCTCTTCTTAAAAATCCAAACCTAAAATTTTCCCGTGCATATTTCCGACTGATTTAGTGTGATGCAAAACTTTTCTCGATGTGTGTACCTGCTAACTAAATAACACTGAGAAGCTGTTTTAGGTAACAGTAGAATGGTAATTAAACATGGGTCTTGGCGCTTACTGGTTGGAATTGAACTTGAACCTCCTCATCCAAAAGGGGCGTCCCCTGAAATACATTACCAAACAATGCGTTCGAATAAGGCTAACTTATCGGACATGCAAAAATACATCTCGTGGATCACCCTCAGGTCGTGAAAATTTCACACAAAAGCGACCATCGTGGGAACAATGCGGCAGACTGACAGCCGGCGTTGCAACATCATCTCCCCTGGTCGTCGCTACCTATAGTTCCCTCCCCTCCCCTCCCCTCCAATCACTATACTTACCCCCTCCCCACCACCGTCACCAGAACTTCGCCAGACGAGTCTGAATCAGCGAAAACACCCCTCGCCAATTCCAGTCGACCACCACCGCCCCGGAAGCGAGGGCTCCCCATGAATATTCCTTCCACTTCATGTTAGCGACATTGAATAAGTCCTTAGCATGCCGTTAGTTAGGTTAAAAACAATATTGAAGACTCCAGAAAACGAACGAGGTAAGTTCTCCTTTTTATTCCGAATTAATTGAGGTTTAAAATGTAGTATTTATTGCTTCCGAGTCTACCAAGGTAGCGGAAGCTTTGTTTTCACTTTTCAAGGACGAAAAAAAAAGTTCTCCAAAATCAAAATTTTCACTCGCGTTTTGCGTTTTAGACCTTTCTGAACAATTTTGGTTCCGTGTCTGTCTGTCTGTGTGTCTGTCTGTCTGTCTGTCTGTGTGTCTGTCATGAAATCCTTGTAACGCGCATTACTATACGAAGTTATTGTCCGATTTCTATGAAATTTTCAGGGATTGTGCGGGTTGGTGTGTAGACAGTCTCCTATGAAAATCAGAATCCCCGGACTGATAGAAGCGACTGCGCATGCGCAAACGTGAATTCCTTGTAACGGCCATAACTTCTACATTTTCCATTCGATTTCAATGAAATTTTCAGGGATGTTACAGATTAGTATTTAGATGGTCCCCTATGAAAATCACCGCCTTCGGACTGATTGTAGCCACTGCGCATGCGCAAACGTGAATTTCCTTGTAACAGCCATAACTTCCACATTTTCTACCCGATTTCGATGAAATTTTCAGGGATTATGCAGATTAGGTTGTAAATAGTCTCCAATGAAGATCATCACCCCAGACTGATAGTAGCTGATGCTCATGCGCAAACGTGAATTGCTTGTAACAGCCATAACTTCCACATTTTCTTCCCGATTTCGATGACATTTTCAGGGATTACGAGGATTAGGTTGTAGATGGTCCCCAATGAAAATCAAGGCCTTAAAATTTACAGTAGCCTCTGCGCATGCGCAAACGTAAAATCCTTCTAACAGCCGTACATTTGTCGCTCTCCCGTGTGACGAGAGGATCTCAAATCCTATTCAACCAATCACCTGGCCTCTATAGATCAGTGAGCAGTGCTCTGGACTCCCACGCAGGAGTCACAGGTTCGACTCCCAGTCAAGCTAAGAAATTTTTTGATCCAATCACTACTCACTTACATTTTTCGTCCGAATTTGATTAAATTTTCTAGGATTGTCCAGATTAGCGTGTAGATGGTACCCTATGAGGGTAGTGAAAGGTACTTAGAGATTGGTGTTTTCAGATTAACTACTATGCATCGGATCATCTATATAATCGGGTTATGGATACGAGGAAGCTATGTGCCACACCCACTTGGCAGACGTTTTTTCTGTATGAAAATCGAAACATAAGTATTATTCTTCAGGTATTGCATAGAAAGGGGAAAGGCGCCTAATTTGGGACTTTGAGCTGTCTGTTACTGCTGACGAATAGATCTGAATCAGTGATATAATTTGACATCTTACAAACTGATTCGGTCAGCAATGGCTGTGATTTGTTGGTACCTGTGCAAATTTTTACAAGCTTTCCGTTGTCTGTAATCAAATCTTGCAACTTTGCATTCGATCCATTTCCCGGTTTTCAATTAAGCTGAAATTTTGCATGCATGTATAAATCGGATGACAATACAATATTATTCACTTTCAAGGAACCATTTTCAATTCATAGGGGACTATCCTCCATTTTATAATTATGGACATACTTCAATTTTAGGAGACCGTCTTCCAATTCATAAAGGGCATTCTTCAATTCATAGGGGACCATCTTCCGATTCATTAAGTGGAGTCTCCATTTCATAATCCTCCACATCATATTTTTAGTCGTAGATCACTAACTAGTGATTACATACCTAACTAATTCAAACATTATTTCACCCTACTACTACGAACTACGTCGTAGTAAATCTCGAATCAAAAATACTAAAAAGTTGAAAATAAAATTAAAGAAAAAACGTCTGCCAAGTGGGTGTGGCACATAGCTTCCTCGTATCCTACACCCGATTGTATAGATGATCCGATGCATAGTAGTTAATCTCAAAACACCAATCTCTAAGTACCTTTCACTACCCTCATAGGGGACCATCTACACGCTAATCTGGACAATCCTGGAAAATTTCATCAAGTTCGGATGAAAAATTAAGTGAGTAGGTGTATGTGATTGGATCAAAAAATTACATAGCCTCGGCTGGGTTTCGAACCCGCGACCTTAGGAGCCCAAATGAAGACTTTTTCTTCTGAGCTACCGATGACCTGTAATTAATAGGATTTGAGATTCTCACAGCAGACCATCCCTCTATGAATGAATCCCTCTATGAAAAACAATTCTCTGTGATTTTCATAGGGGACCATCTACAACCTAATCCACATAATCCCAAAAAATTTCATCGAAATCGAGTGGAAAATGTGGAAGTTATGGCCGTTACAAGGAAATTCACGTTTGCGCATGCGCAGTAGCTACTATCAGTCCGGGGATGATGATTTTCATAGGGGACCGTCTACACACCAACCCGCACAATCCCTGAAAATTTCATAGAAATCGGACAATAACTTCGTATAGTAATGCGCGTTACAAGGAATTCATGACAGATGGACAGACACATAGACAGACAGACACACAGACATACAGACACGGAACCAAAATTGTTCAGAAAGGTCTAAAACGCAAAACGCGAGTGGAAATTTTGATTTTGGAGAACTTTTTTTTTCGTCCTTGAAAAGTGAAAAAGCTTCCGCTACCTTGGTAGACTCGGAAGCAAAAACTTCTTTAAAAACAAGTTTTTATTATTTGTTATTAAAATGAAATAAAAAGTTAGAAATAAATTACCTCTAATAAGAAATATAAAACTTTATCGCAGTCCCAATTTTATCAAAAAAATTGGGACTGTGATAAAGTGTTATCTTTACAAAGTGTACCTATATTTCTTGTTAGAGGTAATTTGTTTTTAACTTTTTAGTTCATTTAATAACAAATAATAAAACCTAGTTCTTTTTTTCTTCAATTTATTCTAAAATCTGTTTTTAGAGGCACTTTGGATAGGAACTTAGAGAACTCACTGATATTTCCAACCCTAAATGTTTTGCTTCCGAGTCTACCAAGGTAGCAGAAACATTGTTTAAATTGTCAAGGTTAGAAATAGTACCTCAAAAAACAAAATTTCCTCTCGTGTTTTACATTTTGCACTTCCTCGAACAATTTTGGTTCCGTGTCTGTCTGTCTGTGTCTGTAAGTCAGTTTGTGTATCCGCAGATCCTTGTAGACCGGGCAAAACTAGAAAATTCAATGAAATTTTCCGGGATCGTGAGGGTTGGAGTGCAGATGGTCCCCTATAAAAATCATCACTCCCAGATTGATATTAACCTCCACGCTTAGTCAAACGTAAAAATCCCTAATAAGCACCTGTTTCAATGGGATTTTCAAATGTTCAATAGTTGAAACTCTGAATGGTTCCCTAAAAACTTCATCGTCGTGTGACCATAAAATTTTGAGGGTATTGGTGGGTACCTGGAGATTGAAGTTTTGAGATTATCTGTTGTGCATCGGATCATCTATACTATCTATACAGGGTGTCTACCATTTGGATGGACCAAACTTCAAGGATCGATTCTACAACTGAATTGATACAAAAAATGTCTCCTAGAAATTTTTTCTTAAACCACTCAAAATTCTTTTTTTTCCACTTTAAAGTTTTTATTCGTATTTTCGACCTTGCAGCACTAAAATAGTTATAACTCCCTTATTTCTCATGCTACTTCAAATCTGAGTACACCGTTAGACAGAGCGTTAAATTTCCTATCCATTTAGTGGGAAACCCAGTTTCTTAAAGCCATTTGTAAAAGTAACAAAATAAATCAAAGTCAACATTTATAATTGTTTTCGAAAATCGCCATTTTTCAGGCTAACGATTCCCCCCTAAAAAATGCCGCTATCGTGGGACACTCAACGGGAAAAACTACCCCAAGATCTCACCTTTTCAACGGTATGTCAGTTTCAAGGTTTAAGAGGAAAGTTTCTTTGATAAAATTGAGTTTTATGAGAACAAACGTGCTTCCTTAGGCATATTCCGCTAGAGAGTCGACCAAGTATTCTTGCCTTCACTTTTCAAGGATTGCAATAAAAAGTCCACCAAATTACATTTCTACTCGTATTTTACGTTTTGGACCTTCCTGAACAATTTTGGTACCGTGTCTGTTCATCCGACAGTCGGTCTGTCTGTCTGAAAGTCCTTGCAGATGGCAAAAGCAATACGAAGCTTCTGTCCGATTTCGATGTAATTTTCGGCGATGTTCTCCATGTAAATCAAAGTCAAAGCATTAAATTTTCAAAATCAAATTCAAAAATTTTAATTTCTTTTTTTTAATAGAAATTACCCATTTTTGGTTTATTATTTTCAATATCAAGCCTTTGGAATCGAGCAAGAAAAAAAAGTTAACCCCCTCTCAAAAACTGTTTTATTGTTTGCCCGTAATAAGTAGCGCTATCGCGTGGCCAGTCAATGGCCAAAACTACCCCGGGATCACATCTTTTCTACGTTAAGAATCAGTTTTTCGTTTAATTAGAATAAATATCATGAAATTGACTTTTTGTAGCAGAAGAATAACTTGAAGAGTTTCATTGAGAATTATACTTTTTTTTATACAATTATTGACTTTCCACTCCGATAATGAGTGTCCTTCATTGTACCTACCAACACTTTCTACCAACGTTACAATGACAATTTTTTTCTGCTAATTGTTCTTTAATTTTATTTTAGTTCCATTTTTAAAATCAAAATGAACCTGAATGGTTTTCTGTCGAGTGGCCAACGATAGCACAACTTATTCCAGGTTAACAATAAACCTAAAAAATGGTAATTTCTAAAAAAAAATTAAAATTTTTGAATTTGATTTTGAAAATTTAATGCTTTGACTTTGATTTACATGGAGAACATCGCCGAAAATTGCATCAAAATCGGACAGTAGCTTCGTATTGCTTTTGCCATCTGCAAGGACTTTCAGACAGACAGACCGACTGTCAGATGGACAGACACGGTACCAAAATTGTTCAGGAAGGTCCAAAACGTAAAATACGAGTAGAAATGTAATTTGGTGGACTTTTTATTGCAATCCTTGAAAAGTGAAGGCAATAATACTTGGTCGACTCTCTAGCGGAATATGCCTAAAGAAGCACGTTTTTTCTCATAAAACTCAATTTTATCAAAGAAACTTTCCTCTTAAACCTTGAAACTGACATACCGTTGGAAAGGTGAGATCTTGGGGTAGTTTTTCCCGTTGAGTGTCCCACGATAGCGGCATTTTTTAGGGGGGAATCGTTAGCCTGAAAAATGGCGATTTTCGAAAAAAATTATAAATGTTGACTTTGATTTATTTTGTTACTTTTACAAATGGCTTTAAGAAACTGGGTTTCCCACTAAATGGATAGGAAATTTAACGCTCTGTCTAACGGTGTACTCAGATTTGAAGTAGCATGAGAAATAAGGGAGTTATAACCATTTTAGTGCTGCAAGGTCGAAAATACGAATTAAAACTTTAAAGTGAAAAAAAAAGAATTTTGAGTGGGTTACGAAAAAATTGCTAAGAGACATTTTTTGTAGCAATTCAGTTGTAGAATCGATCCTTGAAGTTTGGTCCATCCAAATGGTAGACACCCTGTATACTATGTATACGAGGAAGCTATACGCTACACCCACTTGGCAGACTTTTTTGATTTTATAACGACCAAGATTCCCTAAAATTATGCTGTGTGCGTGAAATTCCTGATATTTGCCCGTATGTTGGTGGAATCGATCTTTTGCTTCATAGTTGAGGTACAAAAAAAAAAAAGAAAACCGAGGCGGAAGATTACGTAGGTAGGTAACGTTTCTAATTTCAACATACCTACTCATTCAATTAAGTAAGGGAAGTTATTAATAAAAACCAGCCTTATAAATAAGTCATGTCAGGTGGTGGGTGATTTCGAAGTCGTCATGGGAGTTTGGACGACCGAATCCGAGATTCGCTTTTTGATCTCAATTAATCAGGCAGATTTTCCGAGGGGCTCGAGAAGCCGCGCGACACTTTTCTTACCCCACTCGATGGTTTAACCCTATACTACACGCGGGCGGTAGGTACCTACTCAATACCACCCTGGTGTTTTTGGTGTATTATTTTCAATAATGAACCTTTGGAATCGACCAAGAAATTTTTTTTATACCCCTCTCAAAATTTGTTGGTATGTGGGCTCCATTTGGGGTCTAGTTGTTGCCCGAAGCTTTTGGTTGATGAAGGTCACTTCTTAGGGTTGTAATTTTGAAAACGCCCTAGCTCGAAAAATTTCGACATTAAGGTAGTATTGTTTTTCCATCAATTTAAGATAGTATTGAATTTTTAGAATCGAATGGGACCACGCTGAGCCCTGTAGGACCAACCGTTCACTCTATAGGAAAACGTAAGGGTTGTTGTTACCATAAATCTGAAAAGAGGCCTCTGTTAAAATCTTAGCTGACCAAAATGTGATCGTTGTTCGCTTCTTCGAGTTGTACTCAGTTTTGCGTCCTTAGCAACCAGTTATCAAATTTCCTAATGAAGGCCCCCTCAACTCCCTATTTCTTCGAATTAAGTGTGAAGCGCTTATTCCGTCAAAATAAACTAGATCGTGAAGCGAAAATTAGGGTTGCTAGGTAGTGGCAATGGCCAGTGATCTACACAGAAAAATAATAAACCTTTGTGAAATAATTTGCAGCGTTTTGAGCTTAGCTTCTGGGCGCCTCTAGTACAGTTCTAGTTATTATTCTACAGTTCTACTTATTCATCCAAAATTCCCCTACACCAGCACTATTACGAAAATAACGAATAACTCTTTTTATCCTTATACGAAAATGTTGGAATTGGAGTTTTTATACAAATTGGCCACAAAATTGTTCTGTAGTTACTATGTCTGAGAAATCATTTGCCTTTTTTTTCGTAAGAAAGCTCTTGAAGAACCAGACAAAACTCATGAGATTATTATCGCTTTGGTCTAAAATTTTGGCAAAAATCTCAACAATGGAAAAATAGCAAAAAAAAAAACGCATAATAAGAACTGTATTGACGAATCCTAGAACAGTTGTAAAGTGCTCCAAGAGGACTTTGACGGTAGATAACTAATTGATGAAGCCTGCAAAAATTTATATGGCGTGATTTCCGCGTAAAGGTTGTAGGAGGATAACCGGAACCCCAAAACTGAGGAGGAAGAAACGTACCTTGTTCCAAAAATTGAATCAATCATAAAGAAGGAAAGGTTAAACGCGTGTAGATAAGGGTTAAACAAGGAAAGTTCCTATAACATAGGAAAAATTAAAAAAAAAAATCCTATAAAAAAAACGGGTTCATATGAACCCGTTTTTTTTTTTTTCTTGAAAGGGGCTACCTATGTGACATTTTTGGCCATTTTCACTTTTTTTTATTTTCTGGGTCTCCATACTTGGTTGCATCGATTGCGATTAAAAGGAACGTCGTATCATTGACGCTTCCCATGGAAAAAACAGGTTGAAATTTCCGATGTCTTTTGAAAGGGGCTATGTGAGTAGGAAACCTACGTTTTCGGTTTCGGTCTTGATTTCGGTATACGGTCTTGACGCTTCGTTTCCGGTTTCGGCGTAGAATATCCTATTTCGATTCGGGTTTTCGGTCATTCCGCTCTTTTTTTTTTTTTTTTTTTTTTTTTTTCGCGATGACGACGCGTTCGGGCTTGCTTATACGTCCTTTATATCCAGTTGAGGGCGAAGTGGATGATAGTTTTCCTCCCCCGGGGAGAATGGTTGGTATGAACTCTATACATGTGGAGGCTACAGTTCACCAAGAGGAAGGAACTAATCAGGAGTTTACACTGTCCCCAGTATTGACTGTCGATGAGATGCGGAGCCATATAGTGGAGGAAGTCGGGATTCAGCTCAACGAGTGCTTCACTGAAATGCGTGATATGATGCTAACGGAGTTCAAGGCCTTGCTGCAGCAACCCTCTTCAGCCTTGCCGAGTGGCAATGCTATTGCTTCGCTGGAACAGTCTACTAATCCCAATGATAAGTCGAACAATCAAAAGCCCTATGGTACCCCTGGTGGAACTCAGACGATCCCATTTTTGAAACCAAAGCCATATGATGGTACTGTAGACTGGGATTCTTATCTGACTCAGTTCGAGTTGATAGCAGTTCGAAATGGATGGGATAACGTCATCAAAGCTGCTGTGTTAGGTGCTGCTCTATGCGGTCCTGCTCTAACATTGTTGTCTGAGTTACAGCACCCAATTATGTACGATGATCTGGTTTCAGCATTGGACGCGAGGTATGGCATAAAGAACCAAATGCAGTTGCATCTTGTTCTACTCCAATGTAGAGTTCAAAAACCCAACGAAGATATACGGACTTACCATCGGGAAATGCAGGAGCTAGGTAGGAAGGCTTGGCCCCAAGCAATGGGAAGTATGGACGGTGTCATTGTGACACACTTTATGAATGGGCTGAGAGATCTGCGTATTCGCGAGCGAGTACTCACAGCCTGGCCTGAAACAATGAGTGCTGCTCTTACTGTGGCTCTGAGGATGGAGGCGGTGTCCAGGCTTGCTCCGCCCAAGACGGCCAGTCAGTGCAGCCAGGCTAGTGTTGATGAACCACCATGCATGGCAGTGCAATCCACTATCCAAAAACGTCAGGGAGTGATTCAACGCCGACAGGTGGTGTGCTGTCGCTGTGATGAAGTTGGCCATACGCTGCGTAATTGTCCCACACGTCGCCAAATTACTGGATCGAAGATGGGAAACGAGCCTCGGTCAGAGTGAAGGGGCAAACACTGACCGTGAGACAGGCCCCAGCTACTAGGTCAACCAGCGTTCAGGTGGATATTCCAGAACCACCTATTCTTCGAGCTTCCCCGTATTCATCTCTGGTGTTGTGTGGAACAGCCAATGGAGTACGATGCGAGTTTGTTGTTGACACTGGGGCTTCAAGAACCATCATGAATGAAAGCTTCATGGAGTATCTTCCCCTGACTGCATCGGGCCCTGCATACATCCGTTCGATTTCAGGGGAGCGAATACCCGTCAAGGGAGAGGCTGTGGTATCATTTGATATTGGGGATGATGTTTCTCGAGAACAGTTGGTCCTGGTTGCTGGTATCAGTGAGGATTGCGTCCTGGGATTGGATTTTCTGTGTGCCAATCGATGTTTGATTGATCCAGCTGAGCAAGCAGTTGTCATAGACGGCCGTAGAGTTGGTCCTGCCTTTTGGGATGCATCTCTTGCCATTGAGGATGCCCTTATGCCTGATGAGAGGGATGTCTCGGATTTTCAGACCCTACCTGATTTGCAATGTGAGCAAGGCTTGCAGAAGGTATGGGTTGATGAAGAGTTATTTCCACAACATGTTGGTCAGCTCATTCATGATGCAGTGATCAATCTCTCACATGAGAAAGGCCAGGTGATAGCGGACCTTTTATGCGAATTTTCTGATGTGTTTGCACGCCATGGATCTGATTTGGGTAAAATAAAAGAATGTTTCCATTCCATCAATGTTGGGAATAGTCCACCCATAAGGCAGGCTCCTCGTCGTTTGCCACCCTTTCGTTTGGGTGAGGTGGATTCCCTGGTAACGGAGATGGAGAAGAATGGGATAGTGGAACCATCGCAAAGTCCGTGGGCCAGTCCTATTGTCCTTGTAAAGAAAAAAGACGGCAGCACCAGATTTTGTGTGGACTACAGGAAGTTGAATGAGGTCACCACTAAAGATTCGCACCCGCTACCGAAAATAGACCAATTGATGAGTTCCTTGAGTGGTAGTTCCTGGTTCTCCACTTTGGACCTACAGTCTGGCTATTGGCAGGTTCCCTTGGCCGATGGTGACCGAGAAAAAACTGCTTTCTGCACTCCTTGGGGCCTGTGGCAATTTTGGGTAATGCCTTTTGGGCTTTGCAATGCCCCGGCAACCTTTCAGAGGGCCATGGGACAGCTTTTCCGTGCAGAGATTCGAGAGGGGTCGCATCAAGGTGTACTTGGATGACGTTCTGTTGGATACTCCCTCGTTTGAAGAGCATGTGAACTGGCTGCGTCGTGTTTTTGATGTCCTTCGAGGAGCCGGGGTAAAGCTAAACCCCAAGAAGTGTCGTCTATTCAGCCGACAGGTGTCCTACCTGGGCTACAGCATCTCTGAGAACGGAATTGCAGCTGATCCCTTGAAGTGTGACAAAGTGAGTAACTGGCCTGTTCCAAGGGATCGGAAAGAGCTCAAGTCATTTTTAGCCTTTTGTTCCTATTATCGATGTTTTGCTCCGAAGTTTGCTCAGAGGGCAGCGCCCCTGTATGTCTTGCAAGACGGCAAAGGAGACTACCATTGGTCAATGGAATGTCAACTGGCTTTTGATGATGTGAAGTCCGCATTGACTAAACCCCCTGTCCTTGGCCATGTTATGTCTGGAGCACCATTCGTACTTGACACTGATGCTAGTGACCGGGCAGTGGGGGCTGTTTTGTCCCAAATTCAGGATGAACAAGAGAAGGTCATAGCCTACTTCAGTAAATGCCTGTCCCGTGCTGAACGAAATTACTGTGCAACAAGGAGAGAGCTTCTCAGCATTGTTATGGCTGTTAAGCATTTTCGCTCATACGGATTAGAATCTGGCCCAGTTACTGTACGCACTGATCATTCGTCTCTTCAGTGGCTAAGGAGTTTTCGTGAGTTGGACGGTCAGTTGGCAAGATGGATGGAAATAATGGCTCCTTACAACCTACAAGTTGTCCATCGTGCAGGAAAACTTCATCAAAACGCTGACGGTTTGTCCCGGCGACCATGCGTGGACTCAAACTGTCGTTATTGTGCCAGACAAGAGGAGAGATTGGCAACAGTAGAAGCTCGGTTGACTGAAGTCGTGGAATCAGTTGCTGAATGGGTAACTGGACAACTCGAAGACCCTGACTTGAGTGTTGTTCATCAGTGGGTCAACTCAGCAGTTCGACCTTCCTGGCAGGATGTAGTGTCCTTTAGCAGTGTCACCAAATCTTTGTGGGCGATGTTTGACTCACTGAAGATCAAAAATGGTCTATTAGTACGCACCTGGGATGACAAAAGAAAAGGAGTCGTTAGTCAGATTCTAGTACCCAGGAAATGGCGGAGTAAAGTGGCTCTTAAGGCTCATGAGTTTGGGCATTTTGGACGTCGACGCAGTCTTCAAGCAGTACGAATGACCCACTACTGGCCAGGTATGACACGCGATGTAAAACTCGCTGTTGCAAGCTGTGAAATTTGTGGACGTAGGGGTAAGAGAGGAACGACGCCAAAAGCCCCTTTACAGTCGTATATCACTGGGGCCCCATTTGAGCGGCTGTGCATGGACGTCATTGGCCCTCTCCCCGTCACCCCTAGAGGAAATCGCCACTTGGTAGTGGTTGTTGATGCGTTCACCAAATGGCCAGAGGCATACGCTGTGCCAGATCTATGTTCAGAAACAGTTGCCCAAGGCCTTGTGGATAATGTGATAGCTCGGTATGGAGTACCACGTGAGCTACACACTGACCAAGGTCGATGCTTCGAGTCAGCAGTTTTTGGGGAAGTGATGAGCCTTCTAGGTATCCACAAAACCCGCACCACACCAATGCACCCTCGGAGTGATGGACAGGTTGAACGATTCAATCGCACCCTCATTGAAATGCTTTCGAAGGTGATTGATGCTGGACAGGATGACTGGGACCTCCGCCTGCCATTGGCACTGCTCGCATTTCGCGCATCTGAGCATTCCTCAACCATGTTCTCCCCAGCTCAGTTGACATTTGGAAGGGAACTGACACTCCCCATGCACTTGATCACAGGGGTCGTGCCCGATGTCCACTTCAAGACTGAGTATGGTCAGGTTCTCCAGGACCGAATGCAAGTGGTTCACGATTTTGCACGGAATCGCCTAATGAAAGCGGGAGAAGAAGGCAAACGAAGGTACGACGTTCACACCAAGGCATCACGTTTTGCAGAAGGCGATGAAGTCTGGTACTTCTGGCCCCGGAGAACAAAAGGCCGATGTCAGAAGTTGCAGTCGAATTGGATTGGTCCCTGTCGTGTTGTGAAGAAGATTTCGGATGTGGTTGTACAGTTGAGCACCCCTAACCGAAAGTCTCGTAATGTGCACGTCGACAAACTTGCACCATACACGAGGAGGAAACCATCAGACTCTTTGAATGGGGAGGGGGGTGGTGTAGGGGATTCACCTGCTGATTATTAAGAACTTGTTATTCATCTGTTGTTCTGTACTGGTTAATTGTTGATTCGTTGCTAGGAAACTTGCATCCATCTACACGTCAACCTGCACAATATCTGAATATTGTTGCAAAATGTAGAAGTTATGGCTGTTACAAGGATTTCACGTTTACGCATGCGCATAAGATACTTTCAATTTGGGGGCCATGATTTTCATAGGGGACCATCATCATCACAACTCGCATAATTCCTGAAAATGTTATCCAAATCAGATGGAAAATAATATTTTCCATCTGATTTGGATTAAATTTTCAGAATAAAATGAATAAAATAACTTCTATATTATAGAAGTTATGGCCGTGGCAAGGATTTCACGTTTGCGCATGTGCAGCGGCTACTGTCAGTCCGGGGGTGATGATCTTCATAGGAGACCATCTACACCCCCACCCGCACAATCCCTGAAAATTTCATCAAAATCGGATGAGCAATGTAGAAGTTATGGCTGTGGAAAGGATTTCATGACAGACAGACAAACACGGAACCAAAATTGTTCAGGAAGGTCTGAAACGTAAAACGCGAGTGAAAATTTTGATTTTGGTTGATTGGATTTTAATTTTGAATAAACTGATCATATACATCTTTTATGTTATGATGTTTTATGTACATATTTTCATCAAAATATGTTTCATTCAATGAATAAAGCTGTTTATTTAAATGATTTCAGTCCTGAAAAATCGATTTTTTTAAAAAGGGGTATGTGAGAGCATTTCAAATTGCAATTTGATACACTTCCCCTTGCTGAAAAAATCTGAAAAATTCTGGAGGATTGTAGAGTATTTAACTGTATTGGAATATTTCAAAAAATGGGATGTTTTGATTGTTTTGACGACGTGGTACAGTTTTTGCGTCTTCCCGAAAGTTTCACAAATGACAGATAACCCCTTTAAAAAAAAACGGGTTCATATATTTGTGAGTTCCGTTCGCGTTTTACGTTTTAGTCCTTCCTGAACAATTTTGGCTTCGTGTCCGCCAGCCGTTCTGTGTGGCCGAAAATCCATTGACGGGTAAGATTATATGCAGTTACTTTCCAAATTTGATGAAATTTACAGAGATTGTGTGGGTTGGGATGTAGATGGTCCCCTATGAAATCCATTTATCCGAGATTATAGCAGCCTTTGCGCAAACGTGAACTTAAAACCCTTGTAACAACCCTAACTTGATAGGATGAAATCTTCATCAAATTCAAAGTAATCGAAACGTTGCGATAGCCACTGCACATGCACCAACGTGCATTATATTCATGGATTTGTATTTAGGATGGCCTGTACGTACGAATTTGAACGAGGTTACTTGTTTTCTTAGCTAGATGTTCTCTTTTTTCGACCTGGATAAATTACATCAGGACGTCTGCTACTTTTTGGTTTATTATTTTCAATACTGAATCTTTGGAATCGTCCAAGAAAAAAAAGGCTAAGGTTTCAAGGTACGTAGAATCCAAAAATCGAATAAAATTTGTGCTGTAGGTCCGCCGTACGCGTCACTTTCCTTAATTCCCATGAACTGATTTTGATGAAATTTGGTATGTAGGCTCCATTTGGGGTCTAGTTGTGCCCCGAAGCTTTAGGTTGATGTAGGTCACTTCTAAAGGTTGAAAAATAAGGGTTGAAATTTTGAAAACGCCTTAGCTCAAAACATTTTGATAATAAAGGTATTGTTTTCTCATCAGTTTAAATTAGTATTGAATTTTAATAATCAAATGTGACTACACAGAGCTCTGTAGGACAAACCGTTCACTCCCTATAAGCCTAATCGCCGTTCAAATTTTAGCTGATCAAAATGCGATCGCTGTTCGTTTCTTCGTGTTGTACTCAGTTTTGCATCCTTAGCCAAATTTTTTAATGAAGGCACCCACAACTCTTTATTTCTTCGAACTGAGTGTTATATTGTTCATTTCTTCCAAATAACCTTGATTGTGAGGAACCTATGGTTGAAAGTATGATGATTTAAGGCAAGGAGTGTCAGAGCTAAAAGTAGTGGAACCCAACAACATCAGGGTGATGGCTGCAACCTTATCATGGCGCGGGAAAAGTGCCACGGAGTTGCGCATTGAGCATCTCAGTAGGTGTACTCCGTGGTATCACCACCCGCGCCCTGCTAGGCTCATATTTGAACTGGTGGTGTTTCTACAGAGGCACTTCCCTTCATCCCTCTCTCCCACCCCCACCTTCCTCATCTTTCCTCATCCCTAGGACAGGCGTCGGGTGAGTCCTGGGCGTGATGTTGATTTGTTTATTTATTTTTATTGGTTTATTTATTTTTATTTGTTTATTTATTATTATTTATGGCGTGCCCCCTCCGTCTTTGAGGGGAGTTTCTTTTTAAAAAAAATACCATTTGTAGCCAATCTAAAGTTGTTCTTACCTAGAAAAGAACTCACTTACCTAGCTGGTTTTCCCTTGTGGTCTTCAATTTCAGATTGGTAGTTGGCTGCCGGAGTCTCGTAGGTTTAATTTGTTGGTACACTCTCAAGGTAAGTAGGCGCACCTTTTTTCCCTCTCATTGATACTATAATATTGATAGTCACCACCAATCTGTGTTTTCTTTAATCAACATCTACAACTCTTTTCGGTTTATTATTTTCAATAATGACCCTTTGGAATCGACCAAGAAAAAATGTATATAACCCCCCTCAAACATCGATGGTTAACGTTTTATGGTAGTACCTAAGTAGTAAAAACAATCTGTAAATCGAATAGAATATTCCGTTTTTCTGCTTTACTTTCCATAGTTAAGTACCATGGACCGTTTTAGCGGACAGACCTAAAGGCCATTCTAGACTACTCAAAGTCCATTTATGCAGCATGAGTTAATGAGCGAATTTTCAAAATCTTAAAAGCTATGTTTAAGAAAATCCAATATTAGTTGTGTGACAGAGTAGTCAGCCTAGATTATGTGGCACTTAGCACGAACTGTTAAGATTATACAACCAACCTCTTGGTTAAATATTTTAAAGAATCAAAAAATACTCTTCTCTTCAACCCAAACTACAGTAGAGTACCAACACGTGTATTTTTTTCGATTTCAGTATATATATACATATATATACCATACCAACATACTGTATGCTCAGGGTATGTTTTGAAGGTATTAGGAGTCCATATTATTCAAGTTCTACTCGTCTCCACGAACGCAGAGGCTATTGCATTTTTGGGTACAACATATAATATACTCCTGCTCAAAATTAGAGCACCATCTATTTTTTCGTTTGTCCCCTTCTTTTTTCACTTATGAAGTTTTTATCCATTTCCACACATTGTTTGCAATCACAGAAGGAAAAAGGTAACCAAAAAGGCACAAATTCGAGAAAAAAAGATGTTTTTAATAAATTAAAGAAAAATGTACTTCTTGTGATAAAATGATAAAAATTGAAAAGAAGGTTTGAATTATGCCAGTTTAGCTTTCAAATACTTGGTATTACCTCCTCTAGCTCGGATGAGGGCTTGGAGCCTTCGAAAGATACCTCTAATCAAGTTTTGGATATCCTCCTGGGGATATTGTCCCACTCCTCGTTCGCTGCTGTTTACAGCTGCTGAAGATTGTCTGGTGGTAGATCTCTGGCTCGAATCCTTATTTTCAGCAAGTCCAAAACATGCTCTATCGGATTCAAGTCTGGGCTCCCTAGTGGCCAGTCCAGGATTCAAAATTTATAAGGGAAGAAGGAAAGAGACATACGAAAAAAATGGATGGTGGTGCTCTAATTTTGAGCAGGAGTGTATATGTTGAAAGTTAATAGTAGAAAATGGAGTATGCTTACATAGGTATTGCTGAACATAGTGCTTCTTGGTTTTTATTCAACAATACCTATGTAAGCATACTCAATTTTCTACTATTAACTTAGGTTAATACTGTCATAACCTCACCACCACCAATAACTTATACTGCTGCAGAAATCTTTGTTCCTATTAGATGCACATGAGTAGGACCCAGATCCTAGGTCGAAACTTCGTGAAATAATAAAGAAACAAGTTGAAAAACAAGACAAGACTAGTTATTTCACCACCTGAAATAAATTAATAAAATTTTTAAATTCTTTGGCAATTATCAATTTTTGAAAGTGCATCGGTATCATAAATAATGTGCTGAATATACGATTCATCACTATGATTGTGATGGTAATAACCGGGAAACCCACATTTTTGTGATTATTCCTGAAATTTGGACCCCTTAGGGTTGTCCAAAATTCCGTGCTAACGAACTCGCCTTTTTGTTTGTTATTATGAACATTTTGGCGAAACAATTACGTAAGTTATCATCCGGAGTGACACAGACATACACATTTTATGAAAAAAGGAGTCTAGAAGCCAGCTACTTAATTGAATAGAGAATTTTGTCTCAAAGGTTCAAACATGGTCTGAGTGTTTTCCCCCGTTCCATAAATAGGAAAAAGGACTGTTTGATTAAATTCGGTATACTGGTTGGAGTGAGAGTAGTATGAATAGAAGTAGTTTATACGTTTCTTTAAGTACAGTTTTGTGTCTTTCAGTTGTGCTTCCTTAGCAACCAGGAACCTAATTTGGATTTGAAGGGACCTAAAACGGAAGAAGCAGTTATTTACAGTTCTAGTTGCTTTCTGTCAAAATAAACTTGATTGCTGACATTGCGCGATAATAACATGGCTGGTAGTGTGTTCTTTTCAGACGGGTGATCTTAACAGAAAAAAATCAACCTTTGTGTAATAATTTGCTGTTTTTTTTATTTTTTATTTGTGAATTACCTACATTTTTTTAAAAACATTTGGCAACAAAAAAAGGTAAAATTTAATTTAGACACATTACAATCAATGGATCAAACGTTACCTCGAAAAAGGACTAGATATACAGGGTGTCCAAGTAACTAACGCTATACTTCACAATTTTGGATTATTATTTTCAATAATGAACCTTTGGAATCGACCAAGAAATAAAATTTTCTAACACCCCCTCAAAATTTGATGGTTTACGTTTCAAGGTACGTAAAATCCGAAAATTGAATAAAAATTTGGCCGTCCGTCCGCCACACTTTCCCGAATGACTGATTTTGATGAAATTTGTTATGTAGGCTCCTTTTGGGGTCTAGTTGTGCCCCGAAGATTTTGGTTGATGTAGGTCACTTCTAAGGGTTCAAAAATGAATTTTGAAATTTTGAAAACGCCCTAACTCAAAAAATTTCGATATTAAGGTATTGTTTTTCCTTCAATTTGCGATAGTATAGAATTTCTAGAATTTTTTGAGACCACGCGGAGCCTTTTAGGACAAACCGTTCGCTCCCTATGAGAATTTAAGGGTTTTACGTACGATAAATCAGAAACACGAGTGTGAATCGCAAAAGAGGCCTAATCTCCGTTCAAATTAAAGCTGACCGAAATGCGATCGATGTTTTTCTTCATTTTGGATGGTTGGTGGCTTTGCAGACGAGTGATCTATATAGAAATAATAAACCATTGAGATAATTTGCAGCGTTTTTTGCGTAGAATTCAAAAATGACTAAATTGCGTGCTGCGCAATTGCGCAACCAGGATTTATTTGATTTGCGCGCAGTGCAATTTTGTCATTTTTGAATTCTACGCAAAAAATTATAAAGAATATCGTTGGTCAAATTTTTTTTCGCACACAATTAGAGAAAATAACTGGGGGAGCGTAGTTACTAGGACACCCTGTGTATAGGTATTCTTAAAAAATCACTTTTGTCTGCCAAAATGGTTGTCACTATTTCATCCAGCGTGAAAACTATTTCTAACAGCGAGTGGAAATTTTGATTTTCGAGTAGGAACTTTCTTTTTCACCTTCCCAAAGTGACACTTGTTGCATTCAGACGCAAAAGGTTGCAGTTTATCATTAAAAAAAAGAGTTTTTGGAACTGATTTGGGTCCTATAGTTTAATTTCCTAAAGTTTAAAAGAAAAATTGATAGCCCTACTCACTATTTAGTGGTGGCGCCAATTGGAATTACTAACAGTAATGTTATAATTCCTGAAAATCCTTTCGTGGAGAGGTTGCATGAAAGATAACACGTATTATTGACTCCCTCGACTGGTGCGATTATTTCACAGAATTTCCATCGTGGATAACGAGGAACATTACTTCGGTACATAGTTTCATCTTGAAGCCTGACATTACAACTTAATTAAATTTCAAATTGTTATAACTAAAATGTTATAAGTTTAATAATAATTATTTACATATTTTTTGAAACTTTTAACATTTAATTTAATTTTTTGTGACGAATTTCAAAACCGCCGTAGGCGCGAAGGTGGAGGTGTTTGGAGGACACTCATTTGTGTGTTTGATGGGACGACGATTTTGCTTCTGAGCCTACTAAGTTAGGGGAAGCAATCTTTTCACTTTTCAACGTTCTCCAAAATCAAAATTTCCATTCGCTTTTCACGTTCCAGGGGCCCTATTCCAATTCACTAAACGCACCAGTCGCTAACTTATCAAACGGTTGCTAATGAAGCGACATGAATGTTATAAACTCAACTTAGTTTCTGAATCATTTTCCGAGAGATTATTACCGTTGAAATTTACCAAATAAGGCAAATGAACACTTTTTGGAAACGTCAGAGAGAGAAGAGCAGATGTTAGGATTAGTTTTATTTGTTAACCCCTCCATAAACAAAAAAAAAATATAATTTACAATGTAATAAGTTGGATTTGAAAAAAGTTTAGAAAAGAAAATTTACCAATATAGTCATGTGAGTACTTTTTTGGTTCAGGGCGATGAGAGGGTTCATAATCTGGAAGTACTTATTACATTTTTTACCCCCACCCTAACATGAATATAGTAGGTATGTTTGGTACGATGAAAATAATCCTCTACACAAAAACGCTGCAAATTATTTCACAATGGTTTATTATTTTTCTATATAGATCACTCGTCTGCAAAGCCACCAACCATCCAACATGAAGAAAAACATCGATCGCAATTCGGTCAGCTATAATTTGAACGGAGATTAGGCCTCTTTTGCGATTCACACTCGTGTTTCTGATTTATCGTACGTCCAACCCTTACATTCTCGTAGGGAGCGAACGGTTTGTCCTACAGGGCTCCGCGTGGTCTCAAAAAATTCTATAGGTACTGTCTTAAATAATTTAAGATGTCTTAAATACTCAAAACATTTTGATATAAAGGTATTGTTTTTCCATTAATTATTGATGGAAAAACAATACCTTTATATGAAAATGTTTTGAGTTAGAGCGTTTTCAAAATTCATTTTGGAACCCTTAGAAGTGACCTACATCAACCAAAATCTTCGGGGCACAACTAGACCCCAAAAGGAGCCTACATACCAAATTTCATCAAAATCGGTCTATGCTAAGTGGGGAAAGTGCCGCGTACGGCGGACGGACGGCCAAATTTTTATTCGATTTTTTGATTCTACGTACCTTGAAACGTAAACCAACAAATTTTGAGGGGGCGTTAAAAAAAAAATTTTTTCTTGGTCGATTCCAAAGGTTCATTATTGAAAATAATAAACCAAAAGTCGTGTGGGTAGTTTTGGGAAACAGGGTGATCTGAATATTCACATTTTGGTAGTATTTCATTTTTTACACCTACCCCAAAAATGAAGTAGGTATGCTGAGAACCACACTATTGTGTGGAACGTAAGGAGGTAGGGAAGCCAAATCACACTAGTCAATCAATCAACAGTTGGTTGTTGCAGTTGTTTATGAGATGTTAGCCACAGAAGAGGATGTGGGGGTCAGCGGGTACTGTAGGTAATGTGGTTAAACTGCAACTTGACTATTGATAAATTTAACATGAATGACACGCCTACTGCTTGAGGTAACAGTAAAACATATAGGTAACGTAATACAACCGAGATGTGAACATCAAAAAGTACCCACACGATTTTTCATGTTGATGAAAAATCATGAAATTTCATGTTGGTTCTAGCATACTTAACATACGGTATGCTAGGGTGGGTTAAAAAATATAATATTGTCAAAATGTTAATCTCCTGGTCACCCAGTTTCCAAAAAGAACCCACACGATTTTTCATGTGGAGGGTTTGCTTTAAGCATACCTAACATACTGTATGTTAGGGTGGGGTTAAAAAATATAATACTGTCAAAATGTTAATTTCCTGATCACTCAGTTTCCAAAAAGTACCTACTCACACGATTTTTCTTGTGGAGGAATTGTTTTTACATAAGTAAGTACGAATTTGTTTTAAGCATATTGTACGCTAGGGTGGGGGTAAAAATGTAATACTATCAAAATGTTAATCTCCTGATCACCCTGTTTCCAAAAAGTACCCACACGATTTTTCTAGTGGAGGATTTGCTGTAATACCCATCATATTGTAACTACCTACGTTAGGGTGAGGGTAAAAAAACGTCTGCCAAGTGGGTGTGGCACATAGCTTCCTCGTATCCATAACCCGATTGTATAGATGATCCGATGCATAGTAGTTGATCTCAAAACATCAGAACATCAACACAAGATAATCTGTAACATCCTTGAAAATTTCATTGGAATCGGATGGAAAATGTAGAAGTTATGGCTGTTACGTGGAAATTCACGTTTGCGCATGCGCAGTGGCTACTATCAGTCCGAAGGTGGTGATTTTCATAGGGGACCATCTAAATACTAGTCTGTAACATCCCTAAAAATTTCATCGAAATCGGGTGGAAAAAGTGGAAGTTATGGCCGTTACAAGGAATTCACGTTTGCGCATGCGCAGTCGCTTCTATCAGTCCGGGGATGATGATTTTCATAGGGGACCGTCTAAACGCCAACACGCACAATCCCTGAAAATTTCACAGTTATGCGCGTTACAAGGAATTCATGACAGACACACAGACAGACAGACACACAGACAGACATACACGGAACCAAAATTGTTCAGAAAGGTCTAAAACGCAAAACGCGAGTGAAAATTTTGATTTTGGAGAACTTTTTTTTCGTCCTTGAAAAGTGAAAATATAGTACTCCTAAATACAGAAAAATTGTCCCCCATGTAGGTAATACGTAAATGTTAACGTGGTAAAAAAGCAAGTAAAATATTCGAAAACTGGAAAATTTCGATTAACTGTAACCACTTGGTTGATAAATGAAGTGGCTGCTCCCGACCATCGCTAAGAAAAGTGGCTTCGAAACCACTGAGTTGCTTCAGTTACCACCTGATAAGAGAAAAAGGTACTAGAATAGAAGAAATAAAATAGAAAATAGAATAGAAAAAGGTACCAGAATACCAGGTCGTTATTATAATATCCATATAATAAGTTCATATCCATAATTTTAGTTCCGTAACTGCCTGTCTGTCATGAAATCCTTGTAACTGGCAAAACTAGTCGAAGTTATTGTCCGATTTCGATGAAATTTTCAGGGATCGTACGGCAGATGGTCCTCTATGAGAATCATTACCCTCAATGTACTGTAGCATCTGCGCGTGCGCAAATGTAAACTCCTTGTAACAGCTATAACTTCCACATTTTCCATCCGATTTCTAAGAAATATTTAGAGATTGTGAGGTGAGTGAGAGATTATGATGAACAAAGACTTCAAAACGTAATGACTTTATATTGGGGCATAAACGTTAGGTGTTGTTTGGTGGCCGATGGTTTGAGTCATCATGTCATTTTCTGGTAGTTGACTGGCCTGGCCCTGTGATGGGAGAGATTTCAGGCAGCCCCAGCTGTTACTTCTCAGAATATGCAAAATATCACATCAAAATCGGAAAAAAATTCCTGAATAATATCTAAAATGGTTAGGTAAGGGTTATCCTTTTTTCGCTATAGCGGCCCCCATTTAGTGATATGAGTGGAGGTAGCCTACATTGGAAAATTTTACGCACTTTCCAACGGTATGCTTATTTGGGTAATTCTCAGAAAAAGCTCAATCTTCCAGGCTCAAGCTTTGAGTAAGTGAACCGTCTCCAAAAAAATTCATGAAGTTTCCTGGGAACGTTGAAAAGAATTTGTAATGCAAGACAGAGCTCAATTCACAGTTTTTAGTCTCAAATTTCAATTTTGAAAATTTATAGTGCGGCGGTAATGAGGACTAATTTTTTTGAGTGATGGTAATGAGAAGCGCAGTTGGTATTAAGAATATCGTATTAGTTTCACAATTCTGTTTCTACCTTTCAAGCAATGAGCTTGGCCAGTTGGTTGGATAAGATGATTATATTGAAAAATCTCCATTTCTCTTTTCTATAGATTGATAGGGAGGGAATAAATAAACTAAAATCAATGAAAATCACAGTAGTATCAATGTATTCCAAGTAGGTAAAGAACGTTAAAAAAAAAAAAAAACTAAAACACTCAGTCAAATGACATTCAAAAAACTCTTATCAGTCTACAACATAATATATATCAATCTTCAACTCTTTATATTAATTAACTTGACAATTTTGTTAATATTCGTCACATAATTAACTTAATTACATCACAAATATTTTTTAAGAAACTCTTGACCATACTCTCTTCTCTGCGCCTTCGATCAGCCTCCCTTTTTTGACAGACTTCATTGACCGACTTCATGCGCGGCGAAGCCGCGCCGAAGGAAGGAGGTATACAGTTCGGTGTGTCATGGGACGACGATTTTTTTTTTTTTTTCTGTATGTTTGTACCACTAGCAGTTTCTTATTCGGCCACCAATCTGCCTGATTCTTTTCGAAAAGTGTTCTACAAGTATCCATAGTGGTCCCGTTTTAATCAGATTTCATTTTGCTTTGTTAAAAGTACCGTAAAACCGTCAAACTTTACCCCACCAGGGGTAACTTTACCCCAAAAAGTTAGAATCTTCAATTGTGACGTAAGCGTGGTAGAACTTAGATAAAAGTTAGCTATTGTGTTTTCGTTATTCTCCACATCCCAGAGAATCGATGCGGCTTGCGATGGCGACTTTATCCATGTTATCAGCTGTTATCAGTCATAGTTTCCTGTTCAGCTGTTTTTGTCCTGTTTCTTGTGCTCCAAAATTTCTTCCATATCACGTGTTTGGAGTGGATTTACTAGGCAAGCCCTCATCATATCACTTTCAATATCTTATTTTGAACAAAATACACTAATCAAATTCTCAAAAAAGTGTTTTCTTAGTTATGCCTTTGTTTACCAAAAATTTGATGGTAACTTTACTCCAAAAACCGGGTATCTTTACTCCACTATAAAGGTTGGGATAAAGGTAGCCTCACTCATATTTTTCTTATTTAATCTCGAAAAATATTTGAGTTTTATAATTTTCGCAGTGTTGAATGTAAGGTTTCTAGTGTATCTCATGTCAGAAGTTCGAAATGGGGAGAAGAAATGAGAAAAAGCTTGGTACGCGCCCCTACCGCAACTTTACAACTGAACACCTGCACTATGATAAGAACATGAACGTGCTTTGGTCTCATAAGTTGTGATTCACAATGTTATTTACTCGTGGGTTAACTTTGAAATTAACCATTGCAATTAATTTGAAAGTTATCGAATGTGAAACAGACTTTTTCTGTGATTTTGTTAAGTCATTCGTTTATTGTTTATTGTCCTTTAATATTTCTTTACTTGTAGAAAGTTTTGCTCGATTACCTACATAAGTCTGTCTATACTGGAAGACCGAAATTGTGATTTCTTAACCAGAAATATTGCATTTCAAGCAAATTCGTTGAAATAAATGATCATTGGAATTTATATTTTTCCTAGGTATAACTTGTATTTTTCAAGCTACAAAGTTCAATTTTTCAGAATATATTTTATAATATTATACATGCTTGATATTATCAAGTATTTCTGTGGTAATGAATTCAATCCCGACTAGTAGCATTGCACCACTGCCCGTTTCTGTAGCGATAACCGTGAGTTTTTCAGAGTGGAGTAAAGATAGACGCACTCGTAGGTAACGTTACTACAACATTTAAACAATTAAATAGGGGGGTTACAATCATCTGATCAATGAGCTCGACCACTCAAAATGTTCAGGAAGCCCTGAAGATCAATTCACTTATTTAAAAAATCAATTTAACCCATTTCGAGTGGGAGAAATTGTATTTGGAAATGTTTTGGGAGTGAATCTTGGGGTAAAGTTTGACGGTTTTACGGTATCGAAATTTTGTGAAAATAGTTCAAAAAACGTGTTTTTTCGGAAGATTGTTCCGCATCCTCTCCCCCCCGCCCGACTCGTCGAAGCCACCCACCCGCTCGTCCCACCCGCCCACCCGCCCGTCACCTCCGGCATATTCTCGGACGCCTGCCGCCCCTCAACAAATTCAAGGGGGACCACCCTCTCATTCATTGGGGACCATCCTCCCCATTAAGAGTGAAACGCTCATTTCTTCAAGATAAACTTGATTATGAAGCAAAATTTTAATTTCAAAAAATGATATTGAACTCAATTTTGAAAATAACTTTAACATTTCATTGAAAGACGAGTTTCCCGACTCATTGTACATTTTTGTACATGTTTGTGTAGGTACATTCAAATTTAAGGTCCGATTCTAAGCTTCACAAAAAATGAGATGCTTTATGAGGGGGTTTCCGATAACCATCAAATTTCGGTAGACTACCAAGTGGGTCTAGCACATAGCCTTCTCATCATCCAAAACATGTTGCAGCGGGCTAAAATATGAAGTTCAAGTCCGATTCCGATGAAATTTTCAGAGATTGTACGAGTTGGCGTGTAGATGGTCCCCTATGAAAATCATCGCCCCCGGACTGATAGCCGCTGCGCATGTGCAAACGATAATTTCCTTGTAGCAGCCATCATTTCCACATTTTCCATCCGATTTCAATAAAATTCATTAAAATTGGCATATAGATGGTCCCCGATGAAAAGCATTGCCAAGGAACTGATAATAGCCACTGCGCATGCGCAAACGTGAATTCCCTGTAAGAGCTATACTTTCTACATTTTCCATCTGATTTCGATGGTATTTTCTGGGATTGCGCGGATTTGAGTGTAGATACTCCTCTACGGACATCATCGCCCCCGTGTCACTTACGTTGAGTGAAACAGTTTGGTGCAGGAGGAAGCGAAATAACAATGCGTGTTTTTTCGCTCACCAACAGGTTCTACTTGACTTAATTCTTATCCAATGGGACGTCCCCTGGAATGCATGCATTAATAAACAATATGTTTAACAATTTTTTGGACTCACTAATAACTACTTTAAACAATAATACTGTAGGTATAGGTACTAAAATAAAATGTAAAAATTAAACAATAATGTTACCTACTACCTTCATAAAAAAACCTCAAAAAGTAATAATTAATTCCACATTAAAAAAACCATTAGTGATTAAAAAATACAAGTAAAAGATTTAAAAAAGAAAAATAGCGAAAAATAGCGAAAAAAGGTTAACGGTCGGTAACTCAAAGAATACCGACTTTAAACAAACGTACTTGGTAGAAGGTAAATTATGTAAAATTAAAAAAAAATTATATAATAAAAGTCGAAAAAATTAATGAGTTAAAAATTAAAACGAATGATTTAAAAACTTAAACAAAAGTACTTGGTAGTAGGTAAGTTATGTAAAATTAAAATAATTAAAGTCGAAAAATTAATAAGTTAAAGATTAAATCAAATGATTTAAAAAATTAAATTTTAAAAATAAATTTAAAAAACCACTAAAAAGTAAAAAATAAAAAATTATGAAAATACAAAAATAGTAAAATAAAAAACTTTTTAACAAAAAAACGGACCGACCTCAAAACTGATGATGGCATCCCACTAAAAAGGAAAAAATAATAACGACAACTTATTCAGTTAGGTTGGTAGGTAGGTACGCAGTGAAGTCGCCGCCGTGCCCATCTGCAGAAACATACACAAGTAGATTCCACTTCCATCTGGTTAGTATTACAACATGGGTCGATAGTGCAATACAAAACATGAATGAGAGTGGGTACCTATCATTGAGGTAATGCATGTGTTCCAAAACGATTAGGTAGTACGTCACTGCTGTCGTATGAAGGAGGATGAGAGAGTGACAATAAGTGTGAATCTCAGTAAGAATATTTCCTTTGATAACAGCTGAAGACGTCTGCGTCACCAAAAATGGCAGTTGGATAAAAATTGAACATGAGAAGGTTGTTTACTTACTTACCTACCCCTACTCCTGTTTTGTATTGCACTATCGACGCATGTTGTAACACTAACTGGTTCATTTGAGTATGAACTCATATCACAAACCCACATCATGATCTAGACAATTCTACATTCAATATGCCATACATGGAATATAAGACTAATTAGATATTATGTAATCAAAGATTGATCATGTATAATTAGATAAATAACTATTAGATACTATCTAATCAAGAGATGGTTTGTTCGAATCCCAACATTTCGTACGGGGATTCACACTTATTGTCACTCTCTCATCCTCCTTCATACGACAGCAGTGACGTACTACCTAATCGTTTTGGAACACATGCATTACCTCAATGATAGGTACCCACTCTCATTCATGTTTTGTATTGCACTATCGACCCATGTTGTAATACTAACCAGATGGAAGTGGAATCTACTTGTGTATGTTTGTTTCTGCAGATGGGCACGGCGGCGACTTCACTGCGTACCTACCTACCAACCTAACTGAATAAGTTGTCGTTATTATTTTTTCCTTTTTAGTGGGATGCCATCATCAGTTTTGAGGTCGGTCCGTTTTTTTGTTAAAAAGTTTTTTTTGTTCATACAATTGTTCCGCTGTGTAAAGTGTAGGGCGAGTCATCTCTGAGGGTTACCTAAGGGAACGATAAGAATTTTTTTATTTTAAGTGCTTAGGGCAATATGGAGATAATAATATCAGAATTCGAAAACCTAAAATCGTTTTATTTTTAAAAACTGTCAATAGATACCTGACGTAGAAAATAATATAATATATACTTCATCTTCATCTTTAAAATACTCAACTAACAACATTTTCTCGTTACCACACGCCTATTATCATTACCACTGAACTTTATTAAGTTAGTGGTAATGAGATGGTTTGATGTGTGGTAATGAGAATTCAAAATTTGAGAGCTTGCCATTTTCGTTGTGTACATCCTATATTCCTCATTCTACGCCGTTTGAGAAGGCAATTAGTGGGCTACAAAAAAAATGCGATCTAAAAAAATTAGTCACCAACATTGAAAGAGAATCATTGAACTGTGGTAATGATAACAATAAATGTACGCACCTGACACGTGACTTTTAACAACCACCCCTGCTTACCAACTGACGAGGGAAATGGCGGAGGCGAGTTCCCTGGCGCTCTGTTGTATTGCCACTACGATTCTCGTCGAAAGTTCGCCAAAATGTCCTGTTGGTCGCTATGGGAGGGAAAATCTTGATTCTTGTGCGGTAATGAGACCTTTCACCATTACACTTTTTGAAAACGTCTGCCAAGTGGGTGTGGCACATAGCTTCCTCGTATCCATAACCCGATTGTATAGATGATCCGATGCATAGTAGTTAATCTCAAAACATCAAAACAAGTTAATCTGTAACATCCCTGAAAATTTCATTGAAATCGGATGAAAAATGTAGAAGTTATGGCTGTTACAAGGAATTCACGTTTACGCATGCGCAGTGACTACTATCAGTCCGAAGGTGGTGATTTTCATAGGGGACCATCTGAATACTAATCTGTAACATCCCTGAACAGTTCATTGAAATCGGGTAGAAAATGTAGAAATTATGGACGTTACAAGGAAATCCACGTTTGCGCATGCGCAGTGGCTACTATCAGTCCGAAGGTGGTGATCTTCATTGGGGACCATCTACAACCTAATCCGCATAATCCCTGAAAATTTCATTGAAATCGGGTAGAAAAAGTGGAAATTATGGACGTTACAAGGAAATTCACGTTTGCGCATGCGCAGTGGCTACTATCAGTCCGAAGGTGGTGATTTTCATAGGGGACCATCTAAATACTAATCTGTAACATCCCTGAACAGTTCATTGAAATCGGGTAGAAAATGTAGAAATTATGGACGTTACAAGGAAATCCACGTTTGCGCATGCGCAGTCGCTTCTATCAGTCCGAGGATGATGAATTTCATAGGGGACCGTCTACACACCGACCCGCACAATCCCTGAAAATTTCATTGGAATCGGACAATAACTTCGTATAGTTATGCGCGTTACAAGGAATTCATGACAGACACACAGACACGGAACCAAAATTGTTCAGAAAGGTCTAAAACGCAAAACGCGAGTGAAAATTTTGATTTTGGAGAACTTTTTTTTTCGTCCTTGAAAAGTGAAAACAAAGCTTCCGCTACCTTGGTAGACTCGGAAGCAATAAGTTATTGGCATCACCAAATGGATTTAAAAATCACACCACTCTGTTCTTGATGAGATCTACATGTAGACTTTCAGTTTCATTCGTTTTTTCACGCAAACAATATTTTCCAAGACCTAGGAGAAGACTTTTGTAGGCAAAAATGAAATCATTACAGGTGGTGGTAATGAGAATTGAGCCTTTCAAGACAAAAGAAAAGGTATTAATTTCGGATAAAAGTAAATTTTTCAAGAGGTTCTAGTAGGCAGAGGCGGGAATAAACCCAATAAAAAAATTAGAAAAAAAACTAGGACGCACATTTGGAGAAACCCTACCATAACACTATTATTGAGCTTTTTCTGAGAATCACCCATTTACAATTTTAAACTGGTAGTTCAACAGATGCCAAAAAATAGAGTTTTTCATAGGACTTCTTGTCAGAAATTAGTTGTAGAATCGCTCCTGAACCGGGGCTGAGTTTACCTCGGAAAAGCCTTAAGAAGTAGGTAGCTAGTTACCATCTAAATTCCATCCAAAATGGGGCTGTACTGGATTGACGCCCGTTCTTCAATGTGTTTATTGTTGCGTCGTCACCCACCTAACTGTGTATCTAACCATGTTACAGGGAAGGACTTGGTGACCCAGGACCATGGGTGAGAGGGATCCAGAAGACTCGCCCAGGCCGCCCAAAAGCGTCCCCAGCTTGATGGCGTCTCTCAGTCAAATTTGGAAAGACTACGAAACCACACGAAACGTCGTCGCTTTCTTCTTCCTGGGTCTTACCAACAACTTCGGCTACGTCATCATGCTTAGCGCCGCCCACGACCTGCTGGAAATCATAGACAAAATAGAAGATCCTGCTAAAAATGAAACGGTTATGCACGACTACATCCGGGATTGTAACGAGATTAGTACTGGAGCAGTACTCCTTGCCAATATAATTCCATCGACACTCATCAAACTGATAGTGCCTTTTTTGCCATTGTGGATACACTTTAGGGTAGCCATCATAGTGATAACCGCTGCTCTTGGTCTTATTCTCGTCGGCTTGAGCATCAACAAAGCATTCATAATATCTGGCATATGCCTCGTGTCATTTTCTCAAGGCCTCGGAGAGAGTTCTATCCTAGCCTACACTATATTCTTCAAAACGAAAAACGTACTCATGACTTGGGCGTCTGGAACTGGACTAGCAGGTCTTCTTGGATCCTTCTCCTATGCCCTGATGATTGATTTAGGGCTGACCCCCAGAACCACCATCTTCTCCATGCTTGTCATGCCTGCGACGATGGCTATAAATTTTTGGATAGTTACTGAACGGCCTTTGCACGTACAATTCGAGCACGACCATGCAGACCTGAAACTCATCAAACATTCGGAGAGAAAGCGGAGAAAAGCTGAGACCCTGAAGCGAATCGCTGAAGGCGAGCACATAGAACCACCGAAGAGTCAACTCGTTGAAAATTTAAAATCAATCCCACTGTTAATAAGGACCTACACTGTGTGGTACGGACTTGTGTATTTTTTCGAGTATTTCATCAACCAGGGACTTTTTGAGTTGATATTCATTCCCAATACATTCCTGGATCATCACCAGCAGTATAGATATTACAACACGCTGTATCAAGCTGGTGTGTTCGTTTCTAGGTCTTCGATGAACCTTGTGCACATCAACTGGATATTTTTGACAGCTTTATTCCAAGGTGTTAACGTTGTGGTGTTCCTTTTTGAAGCAATTTACGGTTATATCACTTACCTGCCCATCATTTTCGTGCTAATCGTATGGGAAGGTCTGCTGGGGGGAGCTTGTTACGTCAATACATTCCGACTGATAGCCACCACGTGGCCGCAGGAGGGCAGAGAATTTGCTATGGCGGCGAACTCTATCGGCGACTCAATTATGGTTACGCTTGCTGGCATCATAGCCATACCTGTCCACGATGCCCTCTGTCGAACTAACCCTACCTATGGCCAACCACCTTTCTACAGAAATTCATCATCCATAAATGTGACCACAGCGGCTACTACGGCAATGTTTTGATCCTCACTCTGTGTCCTGCTACCTATTTATTTTTTAAACAATTGATTTTATTTATTGTAATAAACAGATTTTATACAAAAATTATTCCTTGAACTGTTCCATTCATTTTCATTTTGCTTCAGAGTCTAACAAGGTAGCGAAAGAATTGTTTTCACTTTACGAGGTTTAAATTAAGTGCTCCAAAATTAAAATTTCCACTGGCATTATACGTTTCAGACCTTCCTGACAAATTTTGGTTTCGTCTCTGTAGGTAAATCGGTCTGGCAAATCCTTTAACTGGCAAAACTACTCGAAGTTACTGTCCGATTATGATGAAATTTTCAGAGATTCTGCGCAAGCGCAAATGTAAAAATCCTTGTAACAACCATTTTCTATTCCATTTTAATGGGATTTTCAAGGGTTGTGTGGTTGACACTCTAGAAATTTGATGGCAAAAGTTGATAAGTTACTTTTAAAACAATTTTCAAGAGAGCTTTGTGAAGCTATACTCTTGCCTTTATTTAAAGAGCTCTGGGATTTTTGAAGGCCCCGAAGGTTCGGCATCGCTGCAAGAATCCGAGCCCCAGCGGAAGGTCGAGGTATACCTGCGCGACCCCTCCGCCCGTGAACCCCCCCAGCCCCCCAACAGTTTACCCTCTTCTGCAAATGCACACTTGATTCACAAATTATTTCGATCATCCCATCACCAAAATCGTGATCAGCGAGAAAAATTGAACGTATCGAGTATAAACTCGAGGCAGGTACGATTAAAACTCAGCAGCCCTCTCCCGGCCAATCCACCCAAACAAATTACGCCCTCTTCGCCGAATTACAGGAAATTTGGACTCATTTTCATCAGAATAATTAG
Source organism: Apolygus lucorum (assembly GCA_009739505.2). NCBI lineage: Eukaryota > Metazoa > Arthropoda > Insecta > Hemiptera > Miridae > Apolygus > Apolygus lucorum. The sequence goes on from CM019182.2 coordinate 63,070,726, forward strand.
TACGTTACGAATTTAAATTACAAAAAATGTTCACCGAACAATAAATAATTAAATTGTATGTTGATAGAAGAGGAAGAAGGAAGAGGGATGATGGGTTTTGACCGCGAAGGGTTGTGACCATTTTCACCGCAAGGTTTCACCGCAAGGGTTTTCACCGCAAGGTGAGCACCTTGCAACGTTGCCACCTCTTGGCAGGGAAGGGGTTTTGGAACCCGCGGTCCAGAGCTCTTTAAATAAAGGCAAGAGTATAGTGTTGGATTTTGTAATTAGATTTTCGGGTTCTACGTACCTTGAAACTTGAACCATTAAATTTTCGGGGGGGGTGATTCTTTTTCTTGCTCGATTCCAAAGGTTCATTATTGAAAATATTGAACCAAAACAGAAATCGACGAATTTGTAAGTTTGAGGTTGAAAGACTCCCCTAGTGAACAGTTTTTCTGGGCTGTTCAAGAATTCATCATATGAGAAATGTAACGCTTTTCACAACGGTGTACTTAATGATGAGGGAGTTATGACCATTTTAGTACCGCAAGGTCGAAAACAAAGTTAACAAAGCGAAGTGAAGAATTCGGCATTTTGAGCAGGTAAAAAAGTTTGACAAGTGGGTGTGGCACATAGCTCCCTCGAATGTTTTACCCGATTGTATTGATTATCCGATGATATGTGGCTTATCTCAAAACATCAATCTCCAAGTACCTTGCACTACCTTCTTAGAGGACTATCTACACGTCAACTCGCTCAATCTCTGAAGGTTTCACCGCATTCGTGGACAAAATATGGCTGTTACAAGGAAATTCAAGTTTGCGCATGCGCACTGGCTACTTTAAGTTCGGGGGATATGATTTTCATAGGGGACCATCTACATCCCAATCCAAACAATCTCTGAAAACTTCATCTAAATCGGGAATCTTCTTGCAGCATGGAAAATGTGGAAGTTAGGTCAGCTGTTACAAGGATTATTCGTTTGCGCATGCGCACTGGCTACTTTAAGTTCGGGGGATATGATTTTCATAGGGGACCATCTACATCCCAATCCAAACAATCTCTGAAAACTTCATCTAAATCGGGAATCTTCTTGCAGCATGGAAAATGTGGAAGTTAGGTCAGCTGTTACAAGGATTTTTCGTTTGCGCATGCGCAGTTGCTACTATAAATTTGGGGGCCATGGTTTTCGAAGAGTATCATCTACACGCCAGTCTGAACAATCCCTGATAAATTCATCAAATTCGGATGAAAACGCTGCAAATTATTACACAAAGGTTTATTATTTTTCTGTTTAACCCTGTACTTCGCAATGTCTAATATACCATACGTGTTTTCTGTACGAATTCTAACAATATAGAAGCTTTTTCAGTTTTACCACGTTTTTAGAGTTCCAAGTGTACACTTTAGGGGAAAAATTGAAACAAATCCCAACCGGAAAACTTCCAAAATTTTAGATAATGAACTCGTTACGTCTTTGGTTGAGTCTGCGTAGAAGTTGTATTGGAGTACATTCACGTTTACTACTTTATCTAATTACTACGTCCAGTAAGTGAGAAGATTTAATAATCATACCTTGCTATTAATCATTATTTTATTTGCATCATTATTTTATTTTATGGATATTTTTCTTACTGAAATAAAGCTAAATACATTTTATTTAATAAGAGCTCTCATTTATATTTAGCGTCTTGGAAGTATACGATAATATAGGTACTTACTATACCACAAGTGTTGAAAATTTGCTTAACTTTCAACATTTTAGAAGCTTTTTCAATTTAACATGTTTTTGGAGGACCTAAAGTACACTTTAGGGGGGAAAATGTGAAAGAATCACCGTGGAGATACTTTTACCAAGTACAGGGTTAAATTAGTCACCTGCAAAGCACACAGCTTTGCCATTGCATTTTACCAAGTTTATTTGAAAGAAATAAAGTCCGAGGTAGCGCTGAGACCTTTCCTTACGAATTTCATAATAATAAAATCTTTCTTCATAATCATTTTACAAGGCAAGAATGAGTCCAGATAAGTAAGGTAGTAGGAGGTCATCGTACATACAGCAGTAAGTGTGCATACGGAAGCATGATGTTACTCAAACATCAACGTCTCACGATCTAATTGTCTTAATTTGCTCAAATTTGGAGGGCAGTTTGAAACAGGACTCAAAAATAAAGCGCTCTGATTTTATGATGATTTGATCAATAGGTACCTACCTACCACAGCAAGGGTGAAAGAAGATAAAATTCGTTAACCCAGTAGGGAATAGAAGGAATAACTTCTCGATGGTGTTGCTGTTTGATAAGTCCGAAAACTTGCATCACGATCGTGATAATCAAGTTTAATTTTCACTGATAGTATAATATACTATCAGTGAAAATTAAACTTAATATTAAAAAAATTTGAAAATTTTGATAAATTTGAAAATTAAACTAAACATTATTTGGTAGGAAATGAGTCAGTTGCGCTAAACCATCGATAGTTTGAAATTTCGAGTTTTTCAAAAACTATTGCTACTATTGGTCTTTGTTATCATTCTCCCTACCTTCACGTCCGAAAAAAACCACCTACATAACTAAGAACAATTTTCTTACTGTGGGACGTCCTAAAAAGAGGTCATTGTAGTTCGATAGTACCGTATCGATGGTTTATCATCACTAGTCAGTGTTTCATTTGGAAATCAACAATTTGTTCACCTATCAATTTTATAGTGAAATAGGGCAGAAAAAGATCATTGGTGCAGCAGAATTATTGTTTCTCAGAATCCTTACCAACAACCAACATGATACAGCGGTATTTTTCAAGCGTCGTGAGGTTAGTTTTTCATTTAAGTTTTAATCTTACCATGGACCGATTTTGATGAAATTTGGTGCCTATACGGGCCTCAGGCTTTTGGTTGACGTCAGTCACTTCTAATGGTTGAAAAATAAGAAAAATAAATACCAAATACATTTTCAAAATGTCTTAGCTCAAAAAATTGAGATGTAAAGGTAAAGTTTTTTCTTCAGTGTAAAATAATATTGAATTTTTAGAATCAAATGAGACCACCCAGAGCTCTGTAGGACCAACCGTTCGGTCCCTATGACAACTTAAGGGTTGGACTCACGATAAATTAGAAACAAGAGTGTGAATTGCAAAAAAAAACTAATCTCCGTTGAAATTTTAGCTGATCGAAATTCGATCGTTGTTCGAGTTGTACTCAGTTTTGCGACTTTAGCAACCAGTAGTCAAATTTCCTAATGAAGGAACCCACAACTCCGTTTCTTCGAATTGCACGTGAAGCGTTTATTTCTTCCAAATAAACTTATATGTGAATTAGGTATACCTACTACTACATACATGTAGTAACTATGGTCAGTAGGTGGTGACAATGGCGAGTCTTTGCAGGCGAGTGATCAGACGTTACAGAGACAGAAACATTATAAACCTTTGTGTAATGATTTGCAGCGTTTCGCGTCCGAAGGTAGCGGAAGCTTTGTTTTCACTTTTCAAGGTTGAAAAAAAAAAGTTCTCCAGAATCGAAATTTCCACTCGTTTTACGAACCTTTCTGAACAATTTTGGTTCCGTGTCTGACTGTCTGTCATGAAATCCTTGTAACCGGCATAACTTTACGAAGTTATAGTCCGATTTCGATGAAATTTTCAGGGATGGAGCGGGTTGGTGTGTAGACAGTACCTACCAGGGGCGGCTGCTGATAGGAGCATAGGCGCATGTGCACCCCCAGCCAATTAAAAAAGAAAAAAAAATCAAAGTTAGTTTCTCTGGGTTTGAAGAGTAAGTTGGCTAGTGACAGAAGACATGATCGTAGGTACTGTGCTAGTTGAATCTACGCGCGAAAACTGTGGCAGAGAGCTCCCTCTGCTTTTCTGACCAATCAGCGGCGGTTCGCCCAAATCCAGTTTTATGGGCCGTTCTTGACTAGGGTCACGTGATTAGATGGAGGTGTGCTCGGTTAGCTTCGATTGACCAACCAGAGAGCACGAAATGTGACCTTGAGGAGCAGCACGGAGGATGTGCACATGGGGTGTGTGAGTGAGTGAATTTCCAATTTTTTGTCTTCCTGGCTCACTTGTTTCCTGGTTTCCTTATCGTAAACAACAGAACTGATAAGGGCATTTCCCGTTTTTCGTTTTCGGTCCACCGTTTTGTTCAAAGTATTGTGATTATTTAGGAGTGTTGTAGGTAATATGAATAATTCGGTGCATTACATTCACGTAAACTATTCGTGTTTGTCGGTGGTGGAAAAGTGCAACATTCCAGAAACTGGCCGCCCCTTGCTGTCTCTACCTGGACTCCAGCAGACGTTAAAATTTGAAAATCGTGCAGATTCGTACCGTAAGTTTCAAATGTCAAATAATATTCGACTTCTTATAGTATTATTATAAGAAGGTAGATTGGCTTTGCAGGTGTGAAGTGTCTAACAAATTATTTTGCTTCGCTTGCCTACTTTGTTCTACTAACCGAAATGAGGCTTGGATTAAAGATGGCATAAGTGATCTCCCATTTAGCCAAAAAAACGCATTGGCTGTCTCCCATAAAAACGCTTTGGTAGATTTGCGTATATTGGGTCGTCAAAATATAATGCAACAACTCGAGAGTGCATATCATGTTAATCTGATGCAAAAAACCAAAACGGTTAACAAAAATAGGTACATTCTGTCTCGAATCATGGTTAATTTTTCTTCCGAGTTGGACGATGTTTTGAATCGTCACGGCCAAGTACACATTTCAGCTTTGCAATAAGATGGATGAATTTCTTGGGTTTAGACCTTCGAAGTATTTCAGAATTTCTGTTAACCACTAGAGAACATTATTTTTCGTGTCTATTGCACCTACGTATTTAGTACCTACCGTTTGCAATTTTAAGATGAAAAAGTTACCAAGATTTATCCCATTTACATATCGTTGAAATTTCTATTTGGCAGAGAAAAGCACCTATTCTGTCCCTTCTCCATAGCTTCTCCTGATCTCCGTGCACCCCCCGAGTTCAGGGCAGGAGCCGCCACTGGTACCTGCCCTATGAAAATCATCACCCCCGGACTGATAGTAGCCGCTGTGCTTTAGTGAATTCCTTTCACAGCCATAACTTCCACATTTTTCATCCGATTTCGATGAAATTTTCAGGGATTATGCGGATTAGGTTGCAGACGGACCCCAATGAAAATCAAGGCCTTAAAATTTACAGTAGCCTCTGCGCATGCGCAAACGTAAAATCCTTGTAACAGCCATAACACTTACATTTTTCATCTGAGTTTGATGAAATTTTCTAGGATTGTTCAGATTGGCGTGTAGATGGTCCCCTATGAGGGTAGTGGGAGGTACTTGGAGATTGGTGTTTTGAGATTAACTACTAGGCATCGGATCATCTATATAATCGGGTTATGGATATGAGGAAGCTACGTGCCACACCCACTTGGCAGACTTTATTCTACTAACGATCTGTCTGATGCTTTCTCCCAGCAGCACCGTCCCAAACGGGATTTCATTTGAGCAAACTTCACTGCTCAGTTGTCACTCAACTTGGTTTTCAGGAGAAGTATAGAATTTTCCTCTATTGTATAGTTGAGAGTCTGCTTCGTCTCTTCACTCCTCTGGCCGCCGATTCTCCCTGACAGTTGAGTGACCCGAGGGAGGTGGCTACTGTCTGTATGTCGTGGTGGGAGACGCCGCTTCTTCAGACTGAAGAAGATCGGAGACCTCTGCGCTTCGATCCATGCCTGCAAGACAATCTCGCCACCAGCCCAGGGGGTGATCTCCTCCAAGGACCCTGCTTCATCTTCCGGTCGCCACTAGTTGGTAAGTGGTGCCTACCTAATAATTAGAGCTCGGAATTTGCATATCTTTTATTATGCGGCATATCTTTGTATTTGAACGTTATGAAGGTTTCTGAAGGGCATGCGGTGGTTTAAATTGAAATTAAAATTGCATATTTCGTTCATTTTGGGGATTTTTGAATTTTTTGGTCATTTTGGGGATTTTTGCATATTTTGCAGCATATTTTACCAGTTTTTTTTTTTGCGTATTCTGGATTTTTTTCCAAAGTCAGCGCTGGAAGTTGACAATATTCGAAATCGAATGTTGGAATGTTTTGTCCCCTCACTCACATCACCCCAGCAGGTAATGGGCCATTACCTGCTCTAATGAATAGATGAGTGACAAAGCAAGTGAACAAAACGCTGCAAATTATTACACAATGGTTTATTATTTTTCTATAGATCACTCGTCTGCAAAGCCACCAACCATCCAACATAAAGACAAACATCGATCGTATTTCGGTCAGCTATAATTTGAACGGAGATTAGGCCTCTTTTGCGATTCACACTCGTGTTTCTGATTTATCGTACGTCCAAACTTTAAATTCTCGTAGCGAGCGAACGGTTCGTCCTACAGAGCTCCGCGTGGTCTCAAAAAATTCTAAAAATTCTATAGAATCTTAAATTGAAGGAAAAACAATACCTTTATATCGAAATTTTTTGAATTAGGGCGTTTTCAAAATTTCAAAATTGATTTTGGAACCCTTAGAAGTGACCTACATCAACCAAAATCTTCGGGGCACAACTAGACCCCAAATGGAGCCTACATACCAAATTTCATCAAAATCGGTCAATGCTAAGTGGCAAAAGTGCCGCGTACGGCGGACGGACGGCCAAATTTTTATTCGATTTTTGGATTCTACGTACCTTGAAACAAAAACCATCAAATTTTGAGGGGGTATTAAAAAAAAATTTTCTTGGTCGATTGCAAAGGTTCATTATTGAAAATAATAAACCAAAATCGCGAAAATTCTCCAAGGAGAAGACAGCTCATGGGACTCTCCCTACTCTCCAAAAGAGATTTCCACTTTTAAATTTTTGCCTATTGTATCTTGCGATGTAGAGAGATCGTTTTCTGCGTTGAAAGAAATTTTAAGTGACAGGAGACACTGATTTACACCTGATAATTTGGAGCGTGTAATTTTCCAATATAATATGTGGTTCATCTTAACATTTTATACCTAGTTCGTATAAATGTATAAAAGTAAATAAACAATGTATAACTGATTTTTTAAATTGCTTGTTTACTTTACCTGATGCTTCATTACTTTTTTCTAGGAGAAAAACGTTTTAAGGGCAAATGCATATTTTGCATATTTTTCTTGTTTCCGGTGCATATTTTCGGGAAATTTTCGTGCATATTTTCTGAGCTTTA
>CM019182.2:63077993-63183101 GCA_009739505.2 Apolygus lucorum
ACACCTTACGTTTATGCCCCAATATAAAGTTGTAATCCCTGGGTTCCACCCCTGAGGATTACGGTTAATCGTTCTCCATTCAAAAGAGCGTGGGCTAGGTCCGCGGCTTCCACACCAGCAGCGCCACCAGTGCCGGGACCGAGCTTCGCCCAGTCAGCACCAGTAGCGCCACCAGTACCAAGATCGAGCTTTGCCCAGTCAACACCAGCGACGCCACCAGTAGCTCTCCCACTCCGTGCACAGGCGCAGAAGCACCGCCTCGCCCCACCCAAACCAAAGGACCCCCGTGCTCATCCCTGATGCCCTCATTCCTTGAGTAGCTTCCTTAGTGGCCGAGAGTACAAGCCCGCCGAGACTGGGGCCCCCCAACACTACTGAATGTTCACTCCTGGTTTCACCCTGACAAGACTGCAGCATCAACAAGACTACAAGACAGCACCTGCCCATCACTGACTTCAAGACTGGTAGGAAGAACTATTTCCTTGTATATAGACTTTTCAAACGGATAGTTATAAGTGAATTTCTCCTTTTCAAAAGACTGGCGAACAGGCGCAAGATTCACCTGCCAATAGCAAAGACTGAGAATGGCCCGATCCTAAATTCCCCCCATAATATTAAAACTTGTAATTCTTTAAATTTAAACTGTAAAACTTGAATCGTAAACGTGGTGTACACCTTCCGTGTCCACCACCTTGTTCACATAGTTCACATTGACTATATTGTCCACATTTGTTCACCTATATTGAGAGAGAGAGAGAGAATGTTCCTTTTTGCGTGATAGTAGGTAGGTAGAGTAAGCGTTGTTGTAACATATATTTTATTTTGCATTTTCGTGAATACAACAACCATACGGAAGTACCATCTGCTTTCATTGACTACTTCCCACTGAACCAGGTATTACTTCACAATTAAATTCAAAGTAGATTCTTTCAGTAAATTCACTTGCTTTTCAATCAGAACTTAACGTAACTTCACTTGCAATTAACTTCATTTCATTTCATATTTATCATACTTAATCAAAGGATTAAGTCCTACATTCGTAGGTGGTGGCAGCATACATATCTTCAGGGAAGACAACAGACAGCTAAGGTAAGTTCTTTATTTCCGCACATTAGTTTACCTTAGAGCCAAAACATAAGATTCCTAAAGTAGGGTTTTCTATTGGTTAACACATTTTAACTTTGATTACTTTACTTTGCTCCCTTCCGAGGGTTCCCTAGTGAAAAAGGGGTTACAAAGTCATTACGTTTTGAAGTCTTTGTTCATCACAATCTCTCACTCACCTCACAATCTCTAAATATTTCTTAGAAATCGGATGGAAAATGTGGAAGTTATAGCTGTGACAAGGATTTTACATTTGCGCACGCGCAGATGCTACAGTACATTTAGGGTAATGATTCTCATAGAGGACCATCTGCACCCCAATCTGTACGATCCCTGAAAATTTCATCGAAATCGGACAATAACTTCGACTAGTTTGCCAGTTACAAGGATTTCATGACAGACAGGCAGTTTACAGAACTAAAATAGTACTGGGTGGCTAATTTTCGGAGTTAGCGATATGGATATTATAATAACTGTTGGATAGGTGGCAACACTGGGGGTGATCTGTTAAGGCGACGCGGGAGATAAGACCAGGGAAGAGAGAACGACGAGTGTCGGTTACATTTTATAATTTCAATTAAGAGCACAATAATTTACTAAATAAGAATAATCAATCCTTAAAGCGAGATGGTATTCTTATGTTACTCCTATCCCTGAGTCCATAACGTGAATGGGTAGAGTCCTTTGAAGCGACTGCAGCGAATGGTGCTCAAAGTCATCAAATATACCTACAAAGTTGATTATGTGCCTGGTAGTCAGATGATTCTGGCTGACACACTGTCTCGTGCCACAGCGAGTGGTGATGTACCTGATGATGAGGAGCTCTCCTTTGTCATACACAGCCTTGTTCAGCATTTGATGTCTGACAACAAATTCAAAGATTTTGTAGATGCTACTAGAGCTGATCCTGTATTGTCCAAGGTTGTTAAGTTCATCTCACATGAGTGGCCAACTAAGCCTGAAAATGACATGAAGGTATGGTTCCATATGAAGGATGAGCTGAGTCTACATGATGGTGTTGTCCTGTTTCGTGACAGAATAGTGGTCCCTTCAACTCTGCAGCGACAGACCATGAAAAATCTCCATGAGGGTCACTTGGGAATAAACAAGACTATTCTCCTTGCTAAACGAAGCCTGTTCTGGCATGGCATGAGCTCCGACATTGATAATTACATAAATTCCTGTGTCGTTTGCCTTGAGAGTCGTCCGCTGAATTCCCGAGAACCAATGATTCCCTCAGTTATCCCCAAACGACCATGGTCACAACTTGCCATGGATATTCTGGAATTTTATGGGTCCTACTATTTGATCACTGTAGACTATTTCAGCAAATGGATTGATATGAGCCAATTAAAAGGAAAAGGAACTTCGGATGTACTAAAAGCTTGCCGCCAATTGTTTGCAACTCATGGTTACCCTGACGCTGTAATATGTGACAACAACCCATTTGGCTCTCGGGAGTTTCGAGACTACTTGGCTTCTGTCAACTGCCAACTTGTTACAAGCAGTCCCAATTACCCTAGGGGCCATGGGATGGCTGAGGCTGCTGTGAAGATTTGTGAGAACATCCTTCGGAAATGTTTACGAACTGGACAGGACCCACACGACCTCCTTTTGTTCTACAGAAATGCTGAAATTCCAGCTCTCAGGTATTCGCCAAGTCAGCTGTTGTTTGGCAGGGTCCTGAAAGACAAGATCATCTGGAATGAGGAGGTGTTGCTTCCCAAGTGCCCGGATATTGATGTGGTTACAAAAAGGCTCAATGACCTGCAGTTGCAACAGAAATGCCAGTATGATAAGGGTTGTAAAACGCTAACAGATCTGAAGGGCAACGACCGTGTACTTTTTCGGCTAGCTGACTCATGGCAGCACGGTTATGTTAGTGGTCCTGCAAACACTCCAAGATCATATTGGATTGAAGGTGAGAATGGAAAAACCTATCGCCAGAATCGTCAACACCTTATCCGAATCAAGGGGAGCTCGTGACCTAATCGAGCTGCTCAACCCTCCACTGAAGACTGCGGGACACAGCCCACTATACAAAACCTAAATGACTGTGGGGGTGATGAGTTGATAGAAGAAGCGTCAACAATGAAAGAAGACTACTTCACAAATGATGAAGAGCATTTGCCTCAAGAAAACGTACCATTCAACCGGCAAAACGCTTCAAAGGACTCTACCCATTCACGTTATGGACTCAGGGATAGGAGTAACATAAGAATACCATCTCGCTTTAAGGATTGATTATTCTCATTTAGTAAATTATTGTGCTCTTAATTGAAATTTTGAACTGTATTCATATTTGACAAATTGGCTTAGTACTTGAGCATTTTATTCGTATTGTGATCTCATTTGACATTGGCTTAGTACTTTCGTTAGTTCTTCAAAATGGCTTTTGCTTTGTGGGGTATTTCGAAGTTTGTAAGTTTTTGGTTTTTACTTACATTTATTTTCTTTTGTTGAAAGGGAAAGATGTTGGATAGGTGGCAACACTGGGGGTGATCTGTTAAGGCGACGCGGGAGATAAGACCAGGGAAGAGGGAACGACGAGTGTCGGTTACATTTTATGATTTCAATATAGATTTTAATTACAACAAATCTGCCCGTAATTACTGTGAATCCTCTTCATCAAACAATAACGACCTAGTATTCTGGTACCTTTTTCTCTTATCAGGTGGTAACTGAAGCAACTCAGTGGTTTCGAAGCTACTTTTCTTAGCGATGGTCGGGAGCAGCCACTTCATTTATCAACCAAGTGGTTTCAGTTAATCGAAATTTTCCAGTTTTCGAATATTTTACTTGCTTTTTTACCACATTAACATTTACGTATTACATGGGGGACAATTTTTCTGTATTTAGGAGTACTATATTTTTACCCCCACCCTAACATAGTAACTGTATGATCGGTATGCTTACAGCAAGTCCTCCACTTGAAAAAATCGTGTGGGTACTTTTTGGAAACAGGGTGATCAGGAGATTAACATTTTGATATTATATTTTTTTCCCCACCCTAGCATACAGTATGTTAGGTATGCTAGAACCAAATCATCAACATGAAAAATCGTGTGGGTACTTTTTGATGTTCACATCTCGGTTGTATTACGTTACCTATATGTTTTACTGTTACCTCAAGCAGTAGGCGTGTCATTCATGTTAAATTTAATAATAGTCAAGTTGGGGTTACCTACAGTACCCGCTGACCCCCACATCCTCTTCTGTGGCTAACATCTCATCAACAACCAACTGTTGATTGATTGACTAGTGTGATTTGGCTTCCCTACCTCCTTACGTTCCACACAATAGTGTGGTTCTCATCATACCTAACATACCTACTTCATTTTTGGGGTGGGGGTAAAATAATTTAACACAAACAAAGTGTGAATATTCAGATCACCGTTTCCAAAAACTACCCACACGACTTTTTATGTAGAGGATTATTTTCAGCGTACCTAATATACCTACTATATTCCTGTTAGGGTGGGGGTAAAAATGTAATATTTCCAGATTATGAACCCTCTCATCGCCCTGAATCAAAAAAGTACTCAAATGACTATATTGGTAAATTTTCTTTTCTAAACTTTTTCAATTCCAACTTATTACATTATAAATTATAATTTTTTTTGTGTATTGAGGGGTTAACAAATAAACCTAATACTTACATCAGCTTTTCTCCCTCTGACGTTTCCAAAAATTGTTCATTTGCCTTATTTGGTAAATTTCAACGGTAATAATCTCTCGGAAAATGATTCAGAAACAAAGTTGAGTTTATAACATCCATGTCGCTTCATTAGCAACCGGTTGATAAGTTAGCGACTGGTGCGTTTAGTGAATTGGAATAGGGAAAACGCAAATGGAAATTTTGATTTTGGAGAACATTGAAAAGATTGCATCTCCTAACTTAGTAGGCTCAGAAGCAAAATCGTCGTCCCATCAAACACTCAAAAGGGTACCTCCTTCGCGCCTACGGCGGTTTTGAAATTCGTAAAAAAAAAAAAAAAAAATTAAATTAAACGTTAAAAGTTTCAAAAAATATGTACATAAATATTATTAAACTTTGTTATAACAATTTTAAATTAATGTTATAATGTCAGGCTTCAAGATGAAACTATGTACCGAACTATGTTCCTCGGTATCCACGATGGAAATTCTGTGAAATAATCGCACCAGTCGAGGGAGTCAATAATACGTGTTATCTTTCATGCAACCTCTCCACGAAAGGATTTTCAGGAATTATAACATTACTGTTCGTAATTCCAATTGGCGCCACCAAAAAATAGTGAGTAGGGCTATCAATTTTTCTTTTAAACTTCAGGTAGTAAATTAAACTAGAGGACCCAAATCAGTTCCAAAAACTCTTTTTTTTTTTAATGATAAACTGCAACCTTTTGCGTCTGAGTCCAACAAGTGTCACTTTGGGAAGGTAAAAAAGAAAGTTCCTACTCGAAAATCAAAATTTCCACTCGCTGTTAGAAATAGTTTTCACGCTGGATGAAATACTGACAACCATTTTGGCAGACAAAAGTGATTTTTTTAAGAATACCTATACACAGGGTGTCCTAGTAACTACGCTCCCCCCAGTTATTTTCTCTAATAATTACCAACGATATTCTTCATAATTTTTTGCGTAGAATTAAAAAATGACAAAATTGCACTGCGCGCAAATCAAATAAATCCTGGTTGCGCAATTGCGCAGCACGCAATTTAGTCATTTTTGAATTCTACGCAAAAAACGCAGCAAATTATTACTCAATGGTTTATTATTTCTATATAGATCACTCGTCTGCAAAGCCACCAACCATCCAAAATGAAGAAAAACATCGATCGCATTTCGGTCAGCTTTAATTTGAACGGAGATTAGGCCTCTTTTGCGATTCACACTCGTGTTTCTGACTTATCGTACGTCCAACCCTTAAATTCTCGTAGGGAGCGAACGGTTTGTCCTGAAAGGCTCCGCGTGGTCTCAAAAAATTCTAGAAATTCTATACTATCGCAAATTGAAGGAAAAACAATACCTTAATATCGAAATTTTTTGAGTTAGGGCGTTTTCAAAATTTCAAAATTCATTTTTGAACCCTTAGAAGTGACCTACCTTAACCAAAATCTTCGGGGCACAACTAGACCCTAAAAGGAGCCTACATAACAAATTTAATCAAAATCAGTCATTCGGGAAAGTGCGGCGGACGGACGGCCAAATTTTATTCAATTTTCGGATTCTACGTACCTTGAAACGTAAACCATCAAATTTTGAGGGGGTGTTAGAAAATTTTATTTCTTGGTCGATTCCAAAGGTTCATTATTGAAAATAATAATCCAAAATTGTGAAGTATAGCGTTAGTTACTTGGACACCCTGTATACCTAGTCCTTTTTTGAGGTACCTGACGTTTGATCCATTGATTGTAAATGTGTCTTAATTAAATTTTTCCTTTTTTTTTGTTGCCGAAATGTTTCAAAAAAATGTAGGTAACTCACAAATAAAAAATAAAAAAACAGCAAATTATTACACAAAGGTTGATTTTTTTCTGTTAAGATCACCCGTCTGAAAAGAACACACTACCAGCCATGTTATTATCGCGCAATGTCAGCAATCAAGTTTATTTTGACAGAAAGCAATTAGAACTGTATATAACTGCTTCTTCCGATTTAGGTCCCTTCAAATCCAAATTAGGTTCCTGGTTGCTAAGGAAGCACAACTGAAAGACACAAAACTGTACTTAAAGAAACAAACAAACTACTTCTATTTATACTACTCTCACTCCAACCAGTATACCGAATTTAATCAAACAGTCCTTTTTCCTATTTATGGAACGGGGGAAAACACTCAGACCATATCTGAACCTTTGAGACAAAATTTTCTATTCAATTAAGTAGCTGGCTTCTAGACTCCTTTTTTCATGAAATGTGTATGTCTGTGTTACTCCGGATGATAACTTACGTAATTGTTTCGCCAAAATGTTCATAATAACAAACAAAAAGGCGAGCTCGTTAGCACGGAATTTTGGACAACCCTAAGGGGTCCAAATTTCAGGAATAATCACAAAAATGGGGGTTTTCCGGTTATTACCATCACAATCATAGTAATGAATGGTATATTCAGCACATTATTTCTGATACCGATGCACTTTCAAAAATTGATAATTGCCAAAGAATTTAAAAATTTTATTAATTTATTTCAGGTGGAGAAATGACCAGTCTTGTCTTGTTTTTCAACTTGTTGTTTATTACTTCACGACGTTTCGACCTAGGATCTGGGTCCTACTCATGTGCATCTAATAGGAACAAAGATTTCTGCAGTAGTAAGTTATTGGTGGTGGTAAGGTTATGACAGTATTAACTAATATTAATACTACTATACTAATATTAATATTAATAGTAGGAAATGGAGTATGCTTACATAGGTATTGTAGAATAAAAACCAACATAAAACCGAGAAGCACTATGTTCAGCAATACCTATGTAGGCATACTCCATTTTCTTCTATTAACTTATAACATATAATATATGTTATGTTATGTTATAACATATAATATTATTATATGTTGTACCCAAAAATGCAATAGCCTCTGCGTTCGTGGAGACGAGTAGAACTTGAATAATATGGACTCCTAATAACTTCAAAACATACCCTGAGCATACAGTATGTTGGTATGGTATATGTATATACCGGGTGTCCCAGAAGTTATGGTCCACCCTTATTATCTCCGTTGTTTTGAGGGGTAGACAAAAACTTCAAGCGATAACCCCCCTTAATTTTTTACGAGGAATTCAACTATCACACTTTCGCGCATTGCGCACCTGCGCAATCGTGCGCAACGCACACCAACTTTGTTATTTCAAATGGAAACCCCTATTTTTTATTGCAGATTCGGATTCTACGCAAAATTTCATGAATTTTAGACCCATCAACCGAGTTTTTTGGTAGCGCACAACCCGTCCAGTGAGCGCGCAAACATGCGCAACCTCTGGATTGCGCCAAAATTGAGATGGAGGTAGACCCCAAGTGTGATACATGTTTTTTCATTAATTTTCGACGCTGAATCACGTGGTGGTATCCATTTCCGGATTTTACTCAAATTTCTCGAAACGGCGGCTGAAAAATAGGTAGTTGAGCCTGTTTTATCGTCAGAATCTGACTGGCGGAGGGATGACAAGTCGATACAAGCTTCAAAGTATCTCATTTGTATTAGGCAACTATCCACTTATTCCAAAGTAAACAATGTAAACAATAAATCAAGGAATAAACCCCTGAATGCCTGCTTGCTCTCAAATGATTCAAGTCGCGATTTCTTTGAGAAACCATTTTCAATTACTAATTATTTTAAAATTATAACTCGATCCACATTGAGAATTAAATGACCGATAAATGGTGAGTTTTGATTAGAAAAATTTATTATTCCGGCAATAGTCGCCAAAAAAAACAAGTTGAATAATAAAACGGATATCATGCCCGGATTCGGGGTTGAAAAATAGCGCTAAAGCATGTTGCGCGCGATGAAAAAATTCGTTCAAGGGGTGAATTGTTTATGAAATTTGACGCAGAATTCGAATTTGCAACAAAAAAAATGTGGTTTCCATTTGAAATAACAAAGTTGGTGTCCGTTGTGCACGAATTTGCGGACACCCTGTATTAAAAACTACTCATTTTTCGGCCGCCGTTTCGAGAAATTTGAGTAAAATCCGGAAATGGATACCACCACGTGATTCAGCGTCGAAAATTAATGAAAAAACATGTATCACACTTGGGGTCTACCTCCATCTCAATTTTGGCGCAATCCAGGGGTTGCGCATGTTTGCACGCTCACTGAACGGGTTGTGCGCTACCAAAAAACTCGATTGATGGGTCTAAAATTCATGAAATTTTGCGTAGAATCCGAATCTGCATTAAAAAATAGGGGTTTCCATTTGAAATAACAAAGTTGGTGTGCGTTGCGCACGATTGCGCAGGTGCGCAATGCGCGAAAGTGTGATAGTTGAATTCCTCGTAAAAAATTAAGGGGGGTTATCGCTTGAAGTTTTTGTCTACCCCTCAAAACAACGGAGATAAAAAGGGTGGACCATAACTTCTGGGACACCCGGTATATACTGAAATCGAACAAAAATACACGTGTTGGTACTCTACTGTAGTTTGGGTTGACGAGAAGAGAAGATTTTGAAAATTCGCTCAGTGTGTTAACTCATGCTGCATAAATGGACTTTGAGTAGTCTAGAATGGCCTTTAGGTCTGTCCGCTAAAACGGTCCATGGTACTTAACTATGGAAAGTAAAGCAGAAAAACGGAATATTCTATTCGATTTACAGATTGTTTTTACTACTTAGGTACTACCATAAAACGTTAACCATCGATGTTTGAGGGGGGTTATATACATTTTTTCTTGGTCGATTCCAAAGGGTCATTATTGAAAATAATAAACCGAAAAGAGTTGTAGATGTTGATTAAAGAAAACACAGATTGGTGGTGACTATCAATATTATAGTATCAATGAGAGGGAAAAAAGGTGCGCCTACTTACCTTGAGAGTGTACCAACAAATTAAACCTACGAGACTCCGGCAGCCAACTACCAATCTGAAATTGAAGACCACAAGGGAAAACCAGCTAGGTAAGTGAGTTCTTTTCTAGGTAAGAACAACTTTAGATTGGCTACAAATGGTATTTTTTTTAAAAAGAAACTCCCCTCAAAGACGGAGGGGGCACGCCATAAATAATAATAAATAAACAAATAAAAATAAATAAACAAATGATCATCACGCCCAGGACTCACCCGACGCCTGCCCTAGGGATGAGGAAAGATGAGGAAGGTGGGGGTGGGAGAGAAGGATGAAAGGAAGTGCCTCTACAGGGTGTCTACACTTTCGATGGGCATAACTTCAGGGTTCGATTTTACAAGGTATTTCCAACAAAAAATGTCTCTTAGCAATTTTCTTTTAACCCACTCAAAATTCCTTTTTTTTTCACTTTAAAGTTTTTCTTCGCGTTTTCGACCTTACGGCACTGATATGGTCATAACTCCCTTATTTCTCCTGAAAATTCAAATCTGACTACACCGTTAGAAAGAGCGTTAAATCCCTAAGCTACCTAGTGCAAAATCAAGATATTTCAGCAATAAAATAGTTTCAAAAAATCAAGTCAAAAAGCTAACTTTAAACTTTTTTCGAAAATTGACTTTTTTCGACCAAAGTTTTCACTCTAAATCCCTGCCCTTTTCGATGGGCGCTCTTCGTAGAAAACATGCACAAATTGTCAGCTTTTCAACGGTCTATCAATTTTTCTTTTTACATTCAAATTTTAAGAGTAAATTGAGTTTGAATGCCAGAAAACGTGTGTTTTACAAGCAAATCCAGTGTTTTAAGCGGTTTATGGTCCCCCTCGACCTCAAGATGTCTTGACGATTTTGGAATCATTTCCTATGTAATTTTTTAAGCTGAATCAAATAGTGATACTTCCGAATGGTTCCGACTGCTAGAAGGAGGATTTTTTGAAGAAAACCTTCGTTTTTCGTACATAAAATACGCATTATTCGTAAATGTGGTAGTGAGCATGAAGTAACACCTTTGAACTCAACAAAAACTTCAATCAGCTAGAAATTCGGAGTTTTTATTGAGTTCAAAGGTGTTACTTTATGCTCACGACTATATCTACGAATTTTATGTACGAAAAACGAAGGTTTTCTTCGAAAAATCCACTTTCTAGCAGTCGGAATCATCACTATTTGATTCAGCGTAAAAAATTACATAGGAAATAATACCAAAATCGTCAAGCCATCTTGAGGACGAGGGGGACCATAAACCGCTTAAAACACTGGATTTGCTTGTGAAACACACGTTTTGTGGCATTCAAACTTAATTTACTCTTCCAATTTGAATGTTGAAAAGAAAAATTGATAGACCGTTGAAAAGCTGACAAATTGAGCATGTTTTCTCCGAAGAGCGCCCATCGAGATGGGCAGGGATTTAGAGTGAAAACTTTGGTCGAAGAAAGTCAAGTTTCGAAAAATTTTTTAAGTTGGCTTTTTGACTTGATTTTTTGAAACTATTTATTGCTGAAATATCTTGATTTTGCACTAGGTAGCTTAGGGATTTAACGCTCTTTCTAACGGTGTAGTCAGATTTGAATTTTCAGGAGAAAAAAGGGAGTCATGACCATATCAGTGCCTAAGGTCGAAAAAGCGAAGAAAAACTTTAAAGTGAAAAAAAAAGGAATTTTGAGTGGGTTAGAAGAAAATTGCTAAGAGACATTTTTTGTTGGAAATACCTTGTAGAATCGAACCCTGAAGTTGTGCCCATCGAAAGTGTAGACACCCGTATATGTAGAGAAACCACCAGTTCAAATATGAGCCGAGCAGGGCGCGGGTGGTGATACCACGGAGTACACCTACTGAGATGCTCAATGCGCAACTCCGTGGCACTTTTCCCGCACCACACCCCGCGCCGTGATAAGGTTTCAGCCATCACCCTGATGTTGTTGGGTTCCACTCCTTTTAGCTCTGACACTCCTTGCCTTAAATCATCTCTATCATACTTTCAACCATAGGTACTACCTACTTCACAATCAAGGTTATTTGGAAGAAATGAACAATATAACACTCAGTTCGAAGAAATAAAGTGTTGTGGGTGCCTTCATTAAAAAATTTGGTCAAGGATGCAAAACTGAGTACAACACGAAAAAACGAACAACGATCGCATTTTGATCAGCTAAAATTTGAACGGCGATTAGGCTTATAGGGAGTGAACGGTTTGTCCTACAGAGCTCTGTGTAGTCACATTTGATTATTAAAATTCAATACTAATTTAAATTGATGAGAAAACAATACCTTTATTATCAAAATGTTTTAAGCTAAGGCGTTTTCTTAATTTCAACCCTTAGAAGTGACTGACATCAACCAAAAGCTTCGGAGCTCAGCTAGACCCCAAATGGAGCCTACATACCAAATTTCATCAAAATCGGTTCATGGGAATTAAGGAAAGTGGCGCGTACGGCGGACCTACAGCACAAATTTTATTCGATTTTTGGATTCTACGTACCTTGAAACCTTAGCCTTTTTGCTTCCGAGTCTACCAAGGTAGCGGAAGCTTTGTTTTCACTTTTCAAGGACGAAAAAAAAAGTTCTCCAAAATCAAAATTTTCACTCGCGTTTTGCGTTTTAGACCTTTCTGAACAATTTTGGTTCCGTGTCTGTCTGTCATGAATTCCTTGTAACGCGCATAACTATACGAACTTATTGTCCGATTTCTATGAAACTTTCAGGGATTGTGCGGGTTGGTGTGTAGACGGTCCCCTATGAAAATCATCATCCCCGGACTGATAGAAGCGACTGCGCATGCGCTAACGTGAATTCCTTGTAACGGTCATAACTTCTACATTTTCCATCCGATTTCAATAAAATTTTCAGGGATGTTACAGATTATTATTTAGATGGTCCCCTATGAAAATCACCACCTTCCGACTGATAGTAGCCGCTGCGCATGCGCAAACGTGAATTTCCTTGTAACGGCCATAACTTCTACATTTTCTACCCGAATTCGATGATATTTTCAGGGATTACGCGGATTAGGTTGTAGATGGTCCCCAATGAAAATCAAGGCCTTAAAATTTACAGTAGCCTCTGCGCATGCGCAAACATAAAATCCTCGTAACAGCCGTACATTTGTCGCTCTCGCGTGTGATGTGAGAATCTCAAATCCTATTCAACCAATCACCTGGCCTCTATAGATCAGTGAGCAGTGCTCTGGACTCCAACCCAGGAGTACTAGGTTCGACTCCCAGTTAAGTTAAGAAATTTTTTGATCCAATCACTACTCACTTACATTTTTCGTCCGAGTTTGATGAAATTTTCTAGGATTGTCCGGATTAGCGTGTAGATGGTCCCCTATGAGGGTAGTGAAAGGTACTTAGAGATTGCTGTTTTGAGATTAACTACTATGCATCGGATCATCTATATAATCGGGTTATGGATACGAGGAAGCTATGTGCCACACCCACTTGGCAGACCTTCTTCCTGTATGAAAATCGAAACATTAGTATAATTCTTTAGTATTGCATAGAAAGGGGAAAGGCGCCTAATTTGGGACTTTGAGCTGTCTGTTACTGCTGACGAATAGGTCTGTCAGTCCCGTCTGTCATGAATTCCTTGTAACGCGCATAACTATACGAAGTTATTGTCCGATTTCTATGAAATTTTCAGGGATTGTGCGGGTTGGTGTGTAGACGGTCCCCTATGAAAACCATCATCCCTGGACTGATAGAAGCGACTGCGCATGCGCAAACGTGAATTCCTTGTAACGGCCATAACTTATACATTTTCCATCCGATTTCAATGAAATTTTCAGGAATTATGCGGATTAGGTTGTAGACGGTCCCCAATGAAGATCATCACCCCCGGACTGATAGTAGTCGCTGCGCATGCGCAAACGTGAATTCCTTGTAACAGCCATAACTTCTACATTTTCTACCCGATTTCGATGAAATTCTCAGGGATTATGCGGATTAGGTTGTAGATGGTCCCCAATGAAAATCATCATCCACGGACTGATTAGTCGCTGCGCATGCGCAAACGTGAATTCCTTGTAACAGCCATAACTTCCACATTTTTTACCCGATTTCGATGACATTTTTGGGGATTACGCGGATTAGGTTGTAGGATGTTCCCCAATGAAATTCAAGGCCTTGAAATTTACAGAAGCCTCTGCGCATGCGCATACGTAAAATCCTTGTAACAGCCATAACATTTACATTTTTCATCCGAATTTGATGACATTTTCTAGGATTGTACAGATTAGCGTGTAGATGGTCCCCTATGAGAGTAGTATAATAGTTTTGAGATTAACTACTATGCATCGGATCATCTATATAATCGGGTTATGGATACGAGGAAGCTATGTGCCACACCCGCTTGGCAGACGTTTTTTTTTCTTGGACGATTCCAAAGATTCAGCATTGAAAATAATAAACCAAAAAGTAGCAGACGTCCTGACGTAATTTATCCAGGTCGAGAAAGAGAACATCCAGCTAAGAAAACAAGTAACCTCGTTCAAATTCGTACGTACAGGCCATCCTAAATACAAATCCATGAATATAATGCACGTTGGTGAATGCGCAGTGGCTATCGCAATGTTTCGATTACTTTGAATTTGATGAAGATTTCATCCTATCAAGTTATGGTTGTTACAAGGGTTTTACGTTCACGTTTGCGCAAAGGCTGCTATAATCTCGGATCGATGGATTTCATAGGGGACCATTTACATCCCAACCCACACAATCTCTGTAAATTTCATCAAATTTGGAAAGTAACTACGTATAATCTTACCCGTCAATGGATTTTCGGCCACACAGAACGGCTGGCGGACACGAAGCCAAAATTGTTCAGGAAGGACAAACATTCCTAACATAAAACGTAACATTCCTAAACGTAAAACGCGAACGGAACTCACTAATATAGGAACTTTCCTTTTTAACCCTTGTCTACAAGCGTTTAACCTTTCCTTGTTTATGATTGATTCAATTTTTGGAATAAGGTACGTTTCTTCCTCCTCAGTTGTGGGGTTCCGGTTATCCTCCTACAACCTTTACGCGTAAATCACGCCATATCATTTTTTGCGGGCTTCATCATTAGTTATCTACCGTAAAAGTCCTCTTGGAGCACTTTACAACTGTTCTAGGATTCGTCAATACAGTTCTTATTATGCGTTTTTTTTTGCTGTTTTTTCATTGTTGAGTTTTTGGTTTATTATTTTCAATAATGAACCTTTGGAATCGACCAAGAAAAAAACAAGTGGGTGTGGCACATAGCTTACTCGTATCCATAACCCGATTATAAAGATGATCAGATGCATAGTAGTTAATCTCAAAACACCAATCTCTAAGTACCTTTCACTACCCTCATAGGGGACCATCTACACGCTAATCTGGACAATCCTAGAAAATTTCATCAAATTCGGATGAAAAATAAGTGAGTAGATGTATGTGATTGGATCAAAAAAATACTTAGCCTCGGCTGGGATTCGAACCCGCGACCCTTGGGGGACAGTTGAAGTTACGGCTGTTACAAGGAATTCACGTTTGCGCATGCGCAGTCGCTTCTATCAGTCCGGGGATGATGATTTTCATAGGGGACCGTCTACACACCAACCCGCACAATCCCTGAAAATTTCATAGAAATCGGACAATAACTTCGTATAGTTATGCGCGTTACAAGGAATTCATGACAGACACACAGACAGACAGACACGGAACCAAAATTGCTCAGAAAGGTCTAAAACGCAAAACGCGAGTGGAAATTTTGATTTTGGAGAACTTTTTTTTTTCGTCCTTGAAAAGTGAAAACAAAGCTTCCGCTACCTTGGTAGACTCGGAAGCAAAAATGTTGACACCCCCTCAAAATTTGATGGTTTACGTTTCAAGGTACGTAGAATCCAAAAATCGAATTAAAATTTGGCCGTCCGTCCGCCGTACGCGGCACTTTTGCCACTTAGCCGATTTTGATGAAATTTGGTATGTAGGCTCCTTCTGGGGTCTAGTTGTGCCCCGAAGATTTTGGTTAAGGTAGGTCACTTCTAAGGGTTCCAAAATCAATTTTGAAATTTTGAAAACGCCCTAACTCAAAAAATGTTGATATAAAGGTATTGGTTTTCCTTCAATTTGAGATTCTATAGAATTTCTAGAATTTTTTGAGACCACCCGGAGCTCTGTAGGACGAACCGTTCGCTCACTACGAGAATTTAAATTTTGGACGTACGATAAATCAGAAACACGAGTGTGAATCGCAAAAGAGGCCTAATCTCCGTTCAAATTAAAGCTGACCGAAATGCGATCGATGTTTTTCTTCATGTTGGATGGTTGGTGGCTTTGCAGACGAGTGATCTATATAGAAAAATAAAAAATAATAAACCATTGTGTAATAATTTGCAGCGTTTTGCCAAAATTTTAGATCAAAGCGATATCAATCTCATGAGTTTTGTCGGGTTCTTCAAGAGCTTACTTACAAAAAACGCTGCAAATTATTACACAACGGTTTATTATTTTTATATAGATCACTCGTCTACAAAATCACCAACCATCCAATATGAAGAGAAAAATAAAATTTAAAAAAAAATAAAATAAAAAAAAAAAAAAAAAATCAAAATCACCAACCATTGATCGCATTTCGGTCAGCTCTAATTTGAACGGAGATTAGGCCTCTTTTGCGATTCACACTCGTGTTTGGATTTATATATATATATTTCAATATAAACCCTTAAATTTTCGTAGGGAGCGAACGGTTTGTCCTACAGAGCTCCGCGTGGTCTCAAAAAATTCTAAAAATTCTATAGAATCTTAATTTGAAGGAAAAACAATACCTTTATATCAAAATTTTTTGAGTTAGGGCGTTTTCAAAATTTCAAAATTGATTTTGGAACCCTTAGGAGTGACCTACATCAACCAAAAGCTTCGGGGCACAACTAGACCCCAAATGGAGCCTACATACCAAATTTCATCAAAATCGGTCAATGCTAAGTGGGGAAAGTGCCGCGTACGGCGGACGGACGGCCAAATTTTTATTCGATTTTTGGATTCTACGTACCTTGAAACGTAAACCATCAAATTTTGAGGGGGTGTTAAAATTTTTTTTTCTTGGTCGATTCCAAAGGTTCATTATTGAAAATAATAAACCAAAAGGCAAATGATTTCTCAGACATAGTAACTACAGAACAATTTTGTGGCCAATTTGTATAAAAACTCCAATTCCAACATTTTCGTATAAGGATAAAAAGGGTTATTCGTTATTTTCGTATTAGTGCTGGTGTAGGGGAATTTTGGATGAATAAGAATTTTGTCGTAGTCCTCTGGGATCCGAGAGCCAGTGATTTTTTCTGGGTTGTACTAGAACTGTACTGGAGGCGCCCAGAACTATGCTAAGCTCTAAACGCTGCAAATTATTTCACAAAGGTTTATTATTTTTCTGTGTAGATCACTGGCCATTGCCACTACCTACCAACCCTTATTTTCGCTTCACGATCTAGTTTATTTTGACGGAATAAGCGCTTCACACTTAATTCGAAGAAATAGGGAGTTGAGGGGGCCTTCATTAGGAAATTTGATAACTGGTTGCTAAGGACGCAAAACTGAGTACAACTCGAAGAAGCGAACAACGATCACATTTTGGTCAGCTAAGATTTGAACAGAGGTTAGGCCTCTTTTCAGATTTATGGTAAGACCAACCCTTACGTTTTCCTATAAAGTGAACGGTTGGTCCTACAGTGCTCAGCGTGGTCCCATTCGATTCTAAAAATTTAATACTATGTTAAATTGATGGAAAAACAATACCTTAATGTCAAAATTTTTTGAGCTAGGGCGTTTTCAAAATTTCAATTCTAAGAAGTGACCTTCATCAACCAAAAGCTTCGGGCAACAACTAGACCCCAAATGGAGCCCACATACCAACAAATTTTGAGAGGGGTATAAAAAAAATTTCTTGGTCGATTCCAAAGGTTCATTATTGAAAATAATACACCAAAAATACCAGGGTGGTCTTTTTAGGCCGCACGCGTGTAGTTTAGGGTTAAACCATCGAGTGGGGTAAGGAAAGTGTCGCGCGGCTTCTCGAGCCCCTCGGAAAATCTGCCTGATTAATTGAGATCTAAAAGTGAATCTCGGATTCGGTCGTCCAAACTCCCATGACGACTTCGAAATCACCCACCACCTGTCATGACTTATTTATAAGGCTGGTTTTTATTAATAACTTCCCTTACTTAATTGAATGAGTATGTTGAAATTAGAAACGTTACCTACCTACGTAATCTTATTCCGCCTCGGTTTTCTTTTTTTTGTACCTCAACTATAAAGCAAAAGATCAATTCCACCAACATACGGGCGAATATCAGGAATTTCACGCACACAGCATAATTTTAGGGAATCTTGGTCGTTATAAAATCAAAAAAGTCTGCCAAGAGGGTTTAGCGTATAGCTTCCTCGTATCCATAGCATATAGATAGTATAGATGATCCGATGCACAACAATAATCTCAAAACTTCAATCTCCAAGTACCCACCAATACCCTCAAAATTTTATGGTCACACGACGATGAAGTTTTTAGGGAACCATTCAGAGTTTCAACCATTTAACCCTTGAAAAACCCATTGAAACAGGTGCTTATCAGGGATTTTTACGGTTGACAATGCGTGGAGGTTAATATCAATCTGGGAGTGATGATTTTTATAGAGGACCATCTACACTTCAACCCTCACGATCCCGGAAAATTTCAGTCAAATTTTCTAGTTTTGCCCGGTCTACAAGGATCTGCGGATACACAAACTGACAGACACAGACAGACAGACACGGAACCAAAATTGTTCAAGGAGGTGTAAAATGTAAAACACGAGAGGAAATTTTGATTTTGGAGGTACTTTTTCTAACCTTGACAATTTAAACAATGTTTCCGCTACCTTGGTAGACTCGGAAGCAAAACATTTAGGGTTGGAAATATCAGTGAGTTCTCTAAGTTCCTATCCAAAGTGCCTCTAAAAACAGATTTTAGAATAAAATTGAAGAAAAAAAAACTTTTTAAAAACAAGGTTTTACTATTTGTTATTAAATGAACTAAAATGTTAAAAACAAATTACCTCTAATAAGAAATATAGTTACACTTTGTAAAGATAACACTTTATCACAGTCCCAATTTTTTTGATAAAATTGGGACTGCGATAAAGTTTTATATTTCTTATTAGAGGTAATTTATTTCTAACTTTTTAGTTCATTTTAATAACAAATAATAAAAACTTGTTTTAAAGAAGTATTTGCTTCCGAGTCTACCAAGGTAGCGGAAGCTTTGTTTTCACTTTTCAAGGACGAAAAAAAAGTTCTCCAAAATCAAAATTTCGACTCGCGTTTTGCGTTTTAGACCTTTCTGAACAATTTTGGTTCCGTGTCTGTGTGTCTGTCTGTCTGTCATGAATTCCTTGTAACGCGCATAACTATACGAAGTTATTGTCCGATTTCTATGAAATTTTCAGGGATTGTGCGGGTTGGTGTGTAGACGGTCCCCTATGAAAATCATCATCTCCGGACTGATAGTAGCTACTGCGCATGCGCAAACGTGAATTTCCTGGCAACGTGAAAGTACTGGCATCTCGCCTCCAGGTGGCTGGTGTCATTGGTGATGTCCAGAGAGCGTTTCGGCCAGCAGATGGCACAGCGGAGAACCTTACAGTTCTCCAAACTGTCATCTCGCTGGCCCGTATTAAACGCCGGCAACTCCACCTCGCCGCTCTGGACGTCGCTGAGGCCTTTGACACAGTCAGTCACTTTGCCCTGACCGATTGCCTTCGTGGTGTCGGGGCCCCATCTCGATTAATTGAGTATGTGGCCTGTCTGTACCATGAAGGCGTGACGGTCCTCGAGGCAGGGGGCGAGGTTTCAGGGGATGTACGGATCGGGCGTGGGGTACGCCAGGGGGATCCCCTATCGCCACTCCTCTTCAACCTGGTCGTGGATACGGCCTTGGGTAAGCTGCCTACAGAAGTAGGGTTTGATCTCGCCCCTGGGGTGCGAGTAGGAGCATTGGCTTTTGCCGATGATGTTATCCTACTCGCAGAAACCCGTGAGGGCTTGCAGATCGCCCTCAATGCATTTGCTAAGCAGCTAGCCAGGTGTGGACTTGTGGTTAACCCTGATAAGTGTGGGTCGGTCTCCTTGGTCCCGTCAGGTCGCCAGCACAAGGTGAAAGTTGTGGATGGGGGTTTTGTCGTAGGACAATCCCTCATTCCATCTCGATCCGTGCAGGAGGTTTGGCAGTACCTTGGAGTCGGATTTCATGGGGGTGGCCACCATTACTGCCAGCCGTGTGGACCTTGGTAGAGCGCTAGCTCTCGTTACCAAGGCTCCATTGAAGCCACAGCAGAAGCTGCGCCTCCTCCGTACGTACTTACTGTCAAAGCTGACCTATGGGTTAGTCTTCGGCAGGCTTATGGCGGGGAGGCTGAAAGAATTAGATCGAGAAGTCTGCTCTGCTGTGCACTCTTGGCTGAGGTTCCCACCTGCTGTCCCAAGTGCCTATATTCACGCACTAGTCAAATCCGGTGGGCTTGGCAATGTTTCTCTCGGCATATATCCCTTCACTGCGCCACCAGCGCCTGCTAGCCCTTCAAGGGTCGAGCTGGGAGGTCGCCCGTGCGGCTGCTGATCTTGATTTTGTCAGGCAGCAGTTAGCATGGTGCGACCGAGCAACACCATCTGCTCCAAAACCCAGTTCGTCTGCTGAGTTTGCTGCTGCCCTGCATGAGTCAGTAGATGGTAAAGAACTCCGACAGTGCTCCGAAAGCCTTGTCTCATCCCAATGGGTAGATTGGGCTTCGGAGGGCATTGGGGCCCGTGACTACCGACACTTTCACGCCGTCCGCATGGCAACTCTGCCAACTGCGGTACGGTGTTCGAGAGGTAGTCGCGGGACAACCCTACCCCTTTGCCGTGCCTGTCGGAGTGGAAATGAACATCTTTATCATGTAGTGCAGCAGTGTCCTCGGACTCATGGGGGCCGCATTCTACGTCATGATGCGGTCGCCAAGCAGATAGCAGGTGCTTTGTCATCTAGCGGCTGGGATGTTGAGAGGGAGAGATTGTATCACATGCCAAGTGACCAGGGTAAGAAGCCCGACATCGTTGCCGTCAAGCCCGACCAGTCTTGCATTATCCTGGATGTCCAAGTTGTCAATGGCAGCTTGGACATGGAGCAGACTTGGCGGGCTAAGATAAGAAAGTATGACAGAGATGATTTACGGCAAGCGGTGTCGGAGCTAAAAGGAGTGGTACCCAACAACATCAGGGTGATGGCTGCAACCTTGTCATGGCGCGGGGTGTGGTGCGGGAAAAGTGCCACGGAGTTGCGCGAGTTGGGCATCTCGGTAGGCGTACTCCGTGGTATCACCACCCGCGTCCTGCTCGGCTCGTATTTGAACTGGTGGTCGTTTTATAGAGGCACTTCCCTTCATCCCTCTCTCCCACCCCCACCTTCCTCATCTTCCCTCATCCCTAGGGCCGGCGTCGGGTGAGTCCTGGGCGTCCTCCCCATTATATTTGATTTATTTATTTATTTTCATTTATGGCGTGCCCCCTCCGTCACAAAAGACATTTTGTCTTTGAGGGGAGTTTATTTAAAAAAAAAAAAAAAAAAAACAGCCATAACTTCCACATTTTCCACTCGATTTCGATGAAATTTTTTGGGATTATGTGGATTAGGTTGTGAAGGTCCCCTATGAAAATCTCAGAGAATTGTTTTTCATAGTGGGATGGTCTCCTGTGAGAATCTCAAATCCTATTAATTACAGGTCATCGGTAGCTCAGAAGAAAAAGTCTTCATTTGGGCTCATAAGGTTGCGGGTTCGAAACCCAGCCGAGGCTATGTAATTTTTTGATCCAATCACATACACCTACTCACTTAATTTTTCATCCGAACTTGATGAAATTTTCTAGGATTGTCCAGATTAGCGTGTAGATGGTCCCCTATTAGGGCAGTGAAAGGTACTTAGAGATTGGTGTTTTGAGATTAACTACCATGCATCGGATCATCTATACAATCGGGTTATGGATACGAGGAAGCTATGTGCCACACCCACTTGGCAGACGTTTTTTCTTTAATTTTATTTTTAACTTTTTAGTAGTTTTGATTCGAGATTTACTACGACGTAGTTCGTACTAGTAGGGTGAAATAATGTTTAAATTAGTTAGGTATGTAATCGCTAGTTCGTGATCTACGACTAAAAATATGATGTGGAGGATCATGAAATGGAGACTTCACTTAATGAATTGGAAGATGGTCCTCTATGAATTGAAGAATGCCCTTTATGAATTGGAAGACGGTCTCCTAAAATTGAAGTATGTCCATCATTATAAAATGGAGGATAGTCCCCTATGAATTGAAAATGGTTCTTTGATAGTGAATAATATTGTATTGTCATCCGATTTATACATGCATGCAAAATTTCAGCTTAATCGAAAACCGGGAAATGGATCGAATTCAAAGTTGCAAGATTTGATTACAGACAACGGAAAGATTGTAAAAATTTGCACAGGTACCAACAAATCACAGCCATTGCTGACCGAATCAGTTTGTAAGATGTCAAAGTTGCAATCTGAGTCTATTATATCACTAATTCAGATCTATTCGTCAGCAGTAACAGACAGCTCAAAGTCCCAAATTAGGCGCCTTTCCCCTTTCTATGCAATACTAAAGAATTATACTAATGTTTCGATTTTCATACAGGAAGAACGTCTGCCAAGTGGGTGTGGCACATAGCTTCCTCGTATCCATAACCCGATTATATAGATGATCCGATGCATAGTAGTTAATCTGAAAACACCAATCTCTAAGTGCCTTTCACTACCCTCATAGGGGACCATCTACACGCTAATCTGGACAATCCTAGAAAATTTCATCAAATTCGGACGAAAAATGTAAGTGAGTAGTGATTGGATCAAAAAATTTCTTAGCTTGACTGGGAGTCGAACCTGTGACTCCTGCGTGGGAGTCCAGAGCACTGCTCACTGATCTATAGAGGCCAGGTGATTGGTTGAATAGGATTTGAGATCCTCACGTCACACGGGAGAGCGACAAATGTACGGCTGTTAAAAGGATTTTATGTTTGCGCATGCGCAGAGGCTACTGTAAATTTTAAGGCCTTGATTTTCATTGGGGACCATCTACAACCTAATCCTCGTAATCCCTGAAAATGTCATCGAAATCGGGAAGAAAATGTGGAAGTTATGGCCGTTACAAGGAAATTCACGTTTGCGCATGCGCAGTGGCTACTATCAGTCGGAAGGTGGTGATTTTCATAGGGGACCATCTAAATAATAATCTGTAACATCCCTGAAAATTTTATTGAAATCGGATGGAAAATGTAGAAGTTATGACCGTTACAAGGAATTCACGTTAGCGCATGCGCAGTCGCTTCTATCAGTCCGGGGATGATGGTTTTCATAGGGGACCGTCTACACACCAACCCGCACAATCCCTGAAAATTTCATAGAAATCGGACAATAACTTCGTATAGTTATGCGCGTTACAAGGAATTCATGACAGACGGACAGACAGACAGACACGGAACCAAAATTGTTCAGAAAGGTCTAAAACGCAAAACGCGAGTGAAAATTTTGATTTTGTAGAACTTTTTTTTTCGTCCTTGAAAAGTGAAAACAAAGCTTCCGCTACCTTGGTAGACTCGGAAGCAAAATGTTGATATAAAGGTATTGGTTTTCCTTCAATTTAAGATTCTATAGAATTTCTAGAATTTTTTGAGACCACCCGGAGCTCTGTAGGACGAACCGTTCGCTCACTACGAGAATTTAAATTTTGGACGTACGATAAATCAGAAACACGAGTGTGAATCGCAAAAGAGGCCTAATCTCCGTTCAAATTAAAGCTGACCGAAATGCGATCGATGTTTTTCTTCATGTTGGATGGTTGGTGGCTTTGCAGACGAGTGATCTATATAGAAAAATAAAAAATAATAAACCATTGTGTAATAATTTGCAGCGTTTTGCCAAAATTTTAGACCAAAGCGATATCAATCTCATGAGTTTTGTCGGGTTCTTCAAGGGCTTACTTACAAAAAAAGGCAAATGATTTCTCAGACATAGTAACTACAGAACAATTTTGTGGCCAATTTGTATAAAAACTCCAATTCCAACATTTTCGTATAAGGATAAAAAGGGTTATTCGTTATTTTCGTAATAGTGCTGGTGTAGGGGAATTTTGGATGAATAAGAATTTTGTCGTAGTCCTCTGGGATCCGAGAGCCAGTGATTTTTTCTGGGTTGTACTAGAACTGTACTGGAGGCGCCCAGAACTATGCTAAGCTCTAAACGCTGCAAATTATTTCACAAAGGTTTATTATTTTTCTGTGTAGATCACTGGCCATTGCCACTACCTACCAACCCTTATTTTCGCTTCACGATCTAGTTTATTTTGACGGAATAAGCGCTTCACACTTAATTCGAAGAAATAGGGAGTTGAGGGGGCCTTCATTAGGAAATTTGATAACTGGTTGCTAAGGACGCAAAACTGAGTACAACTCGAAGAAGCGAACAACGATCACATTTTGGTCAGCTAAGATTTGAACAGAGGTTAGGCCTCTTTTCAGATTTATGGTAAGACCAACCCTTACGTTTTCCTATAGAGTGAACGGTTGGTCCTACAGTGCTCAGCGTGGTCCCATTCGATTCTAAAAATTTAATACTATGTTAAATTGATGGAAAAACAATACCTTAATGTCAAAATTTTTTGAGCTAGGGCGTTTTCAAAATTTCAACTCTAAGAAGTGACCTTCATCAACCAAAAGCTTCGGGCAACAACTAGACCCCAAATGGAGCCCACATACCAACAAATTTTGAGAGGGGTATAAAAAAAAATTCTTGGTCGATTCCAAAGGTTCATTATTGAAAATAATACACCAAAAATACCAGGGTGGTCTTTTTAGGCCGCACGCGTGTAGTTTAGGGTTAAACCATCGAGTGGGGGTAAGGAAAGTGTCGCGCGGCTTCTCGAGCCCCTCGGAAAATCTGCCTGATTAATTGAGATCTAAAAGTGAATCTCGGATTCGGTCGTCCAAACTCCCATGACGACTTCGAAATCACCCACCACCTGTCATGACTTATTTATAAGGCTGGTTAGGACGTCCCACAGTAAGACTTGGGCGTCCTTATGCGATCGATCTGGGGTGAAGGAAGACAACACTCAACAGAAAAAAAATATAACCACACAGTAATCCGTTTTAGACCATTCTGAATCCAAATCCGCGAAAAAAACCATAGGTGTATGTCTGTGTGTGTATGTGTGTATGTGTGTATGTGTGTATGTGTGTATGTGTGTGTGTAACAAAATCTTGTGTACTCTGCACAGGCCTTAGTTCTCAACCGATTTTCCTGGTTCTTTTTTTGTTCGTCGCGGAAAACTATCTAGTTGTGCACTACGTCGCCGGAATTTCGAATTTTGCCTTTGAAGGGGGGGAAAGGGGGGGTTAATGCTCGAAAAACGTGCGTTTTTGGGCATAATCTTGTGTACTCTGCCCAGGCCTTAGTTCTCAAACGATATTCCTGGTTCTTTTTTCGTTTGACACGTAATACTAACTAGTTGTGCACTACGGCGCCGGAATTTTGGATTTTGCTTTTTAAGAGGGGGAAAGGGGGGGTTAATGCTTAAAAAACGTGCGTTTGCGTGCATAATCTTGTAAACTCTGCCCAGGCCTCAATTTCCAACCGATTTGCGTGTTTCTTTTTTTGTTTGACTCAAATAACTTCCGAGTTGTACATGATTTTACCAGAGTACCAAAATTCGCAAGGGGAGGGGGTGAGTGGGGGGATAATATTCACAGAATATCCGATTTTTCAATATTTCGGTTCCTTTACTGCTTACTAATTGTACCCAAGCTTTGAAATTGAGGAAAAATTCTCATTATACCTCCGAATTTTCATGAATTATTCTCTGTACCACCATGGAACTAATAGTGGTGCCACCATGGTGCCAGGACACCATAAACCGCTTATTTCGTGGTTTTTTTTTTTTGTGTTTCACCTTGAATACAGA
Source organism: Apolygus lucorum (assembly GCA_009739505.2). Lineage (NCBI taxonomy): Eukaryota > Metazoa > Arthropoda > Insecta > Hemiptera > Miridae > Apolygus > Apolygus lucorum. The sequence continues at coordinate 63,103,645 of CM019182.2, forward strand.
TGTGAATTTCGACGGACTGCCTACCAAAACTAACAGATGAAAGTTCAATGTTACGACGTATTTCCGCTTTGGTGCCAGACTGGCACCATTGTTGGCGTTGGGGTGGGGGGGTGAACTCGAATTCGCATGTTGGGTATCGTAGATCATGGATTTTAAAATGCTCTTCAGATTCGAGGCTCCCATGCCGCTAGAAATGTTATGGTGGATAAAGGTGAGGGGGGGGGGGCTCTGTATTTCTTGCCTAAAGTAATAAATAAATTACATCGAGTGAAACAGTTTTATTTCACCTAGAATACGGATGTGAACCTCGACGGACTACCTACTAAAACTAATAGATGAAGGATCAATGTTACGACGTATTTCCGCTTTGGTGCCAGACTGGCACCATTGTTGGCGTTGGGGTGGGGGGGGTGAACTCGAATTCGCATGTTGGGTGTCGTAGATCATGGATTTTAAAATGCTCTGCAGATTCGAGGCTCCCATGCCGCTAGAAATGTTAAGGTGGATAATGGTGGGGGGGTCAGTATTTCTTGCCTAAAGTAATGAATAAAATACATCGAGTGAAACAGTTTTATCGCTTACCAACTGGTTTAACTGATCTAATGCTTATCCAATGGGACGTCCCCTGGAATGCATGCATTACTAAACAATATGTTTTTTTTTATTAATAACATCGATGTGGAGGTTCTTGAGAATCGGTCGGGGAATGATAGAATTATTCTATCATTCCCCGACCGATTCTCAAGAACCTCCACATCGATATTATTTCAAAAAAACGGTCAAGAATTCCAACTATATTTATTAATAACTTCCCTTACTTAATTGAATGAGTATGTTGAAATTAGAAACGTTACCTACCTACGTAATCTTATTCCGCCTCGGTTTTCTTTTTTTTGTACCTCAACTATAAAGCAAAAGATCAATTCCACCAACATACGGGCGAATATCAGGAATTTCACGCACACAGCATAATTTTAGGGAATCTTGGTCGTTATAAAATCAAAAAAGTCTGCCAAGAGGGTTCAGCGTATAGCTTCCTCGTATCCATAGCATATAGATAGTATAGATGATCCGATGCACAACAATAATCTCAAAACTTCAATCTCCAAGTACCCACCAATACCCTCAAAATTTTATGGTCACACGACGATGAAGTTTTTAGGGAACCATTCAGAGTTTCAACCATTTAACCCTTGAAAAACCCATTGAAACAGGTGCTTATCAGGGATTTTTACGGTTGACAATGCGTGGAGGTTAATATCAATCTGGGAGTGATGATTTTTACAGAGGACCATCTACACTCCAACCCTCACGATCCCGGAAAATTTCAGTGAAATTTTCTAGTTTTGCCCGGTCTACAAGGATCTGCGGATACACAAACTGACAGACACAGACAGACAGACACGGAACCAAAATTGTTCAAGGAGGTGTAAAATGTAAAACACGAGAGGAAATTTTGATTTTGGAGGTACTTTTTCTAACCTTGGCAATGAGGAATTTCACCATGTCGGAATTTCCTATTTTTGACCCCAAAATCGGATTCAGCACCTCTAAAAACCCCCTAAGGCAAACTTTCAGCCCGAACTTCCTAATTTACGAATAAACAAAACAGTGTAGAAAATACGAATGTTTAAAAAAAGCGGGAAAATTACGTCATGCTGGAATAGTTCATTTATGGCCGCTTGAAGCGCTGAGATCGAGAAATCCATAGTCCCCAGATGCAAAATTTCATGAAACAGTTAAGTTCGAAATCGAAAAACTGAAGAAAAAAAAATAGAAAAATCGAGATGGGAAAAATTAGGTTTCCTCTGTTTTTGTTTGATAACTTTTCTCTTAGAAAACACGATTTCGTCGTCCCAATGGGCAACACTGGGAGGAGACGGCGATCCGAACAGCCCAATCAGCGAGCGTTCCCGCTGCACGTCTGTTTTCCCGGTTAGTTTTGAAATTAACAATTTTGACTGTCTCCCAAAAATAACAGGAGACTTATTTTCCGAAATCAGCCCGATTTTCATCTATCCCACACCATTAACTATTCAGGAAAAATGCAAACAAAAATCGGTGAAATTCCTCATTTAAACAATGTTTCCGCTACCTTGGTAGACTCGGAAGCAAAACATTTAGGGTTGGAAATATCAGTGAGTTCTCTAAGTTCCTATCCAAAGTGCCTCTAAAAACAGATTTTAGAATAAAATTGAAGAAAAAAAAACTTTTTAAAAACAAGGTTTTACTATTTGTTATTAAATGAACTAAAATGTTAAAAACAAATTACCTCTAATAAGAAATATAGGTACACTTTGTAAAGATAACACTTTATCACAGTCCCAATTTTTTTGATAAAATTGGGACTGCGATAAAGTTTTATATTTCTTATTAGAGGTAATTTATTTCTAACTTTTTAGTTCATTTTAATAACAAATAATAAAAACTTGTTTTTAAAGAAGTATTTGCTTCCGAGTCTACCAAGGTAGCGGAAGCTTTGTTTTCACTTTTCAAGGACGAAAAAAAAGTTCTCCAAAATCAAAATTTCCACTCGCGTTTTGCGTTTTAGACCTTTCTGAACAATTTTGGTTCCGTGTCTGTGTGTCTGTCCGTCAGTCATGAATTCCTTGTAACGCGCATAACTATACGAAGTTATTGTCCGATTTCTATGAAATTTTCAGGGATTGTGCGGGTTGGTGTGTAGACGGTCCCCTATGAAAATCACTACCTTCAGACTGATAGTAGCCACTGCGCATGCGCAAACATGAATATCCTTGTAACGGCCATAATTTCCCCATTTTCCATCCGATTTCAATAAAATTTTCAGGGATGTTACAGATTAGTATTTAGATGTTCCCCTATGAAAATCGCCACCTTCGGACTGATAGTAGCTACTGCGCATGCGCAAACGTGAATTCCTTGTAACGGTCATAACTTCTACATTTTCCATCCGATTTCAATGAAATTTTCAGGGATGTTACAGATTAGTATTTAGATGGTCCCCTATGAAAATCGCCATCTTCGGACTGATAGTAGCTACTGCGCATGCGCAAACGTGAATTTCCTTGTAACAGCCATAACTTCCACATTTTCCACTCGATTTCGATGAAATTTTTTGGGATTATGTGGATTAGGTTGTAGATGGTCCCCTATGAAAATCTCAGAGAATTGTTTTCCATAGTGGGATGGTCTCCTGTGAGAATCTCAAATCCTATTAATTACAGGTCATCGGTAGCTCAGAAGAAAAAGTCTTCATTTGGGCTCCTAAGGTTGCGGGTTCGAAACCCAGCCGAGGCTATGTAATTTTTTGATCCAATCACATACACCTACTCACTTAATTTTTCATCCGAACTTGATGAAATTTTCTAGGATTGTCCAGATTAGCGTGTAGATGGTCCCCTATGAGGGCAGTGAAAGGTACTTAGAGATTGGTGTTTTGAGATTAACTACCATGCATCGGATCATCTATACAATCGGGTTATGGATACGAGGAAGCTATGTGCCACACCCACTTGGCAGACGTTTTTTCTTTAATTTTATTTTTAACTTTTTAGTATTTTTGATTCGAGATTTACTACGACGTAGTTCGTAGTAGTAGGGTGAAATAATGTTTAAATTAGTTAGGTATGTAATTGCTAGTTCGTGATCTACGACTAAAAATATGATGTGGAGGATCATGAAATGGAGACTTCACTTAATGAATTGGAAGATGGTCCTCTATGAATTGAAGAATGCCCTTTATGAATTGGAAGACGGTCTCCTAAAATTGAAGTATGTCCATCATTATAAAATGGAGGATAGTCCCCTATGAATTGAAAATGGGTCTTTGAAAGTGAATAATATTGTATTGTCATCCGATTTATACATGCATGCAAAATTTCAGCTTAATCGAAAACTGGGAAATGGATCGAATTCAAAGTTGCAAGATTTGATTACAGACAACGGAAAGATTGTAAAAATTTGCACAGGTACCAACAAATCACAGCCATTGCTGACCGAATCAGTTTGTAAGATGTCAAAGTTGCAATCCGAGTCTATTATATCACTAATTCAGATCTATTCGTCAGCAGTAACAGACAGCTCAAAGTCCCAAATTAGGCGCCTTTCCCCTTTCTATGCAATACTAAAGAATTATACTAATGTTTCGATTTTCATACAGGAAGAACGTCTGCCAAGTGGGTGTGGCACATAGCTTCCTCATATCCATAACCCGATTATATAGATGATCCGATGCATAGAAGTTGATCTCGAAACACCAATCTCTAAGTACCTTTCACTACCCTCATAGGGGACCACCTACACGCTAATCTGGACAATCCTAGAAAATTTCATCAAATTCGGACGAAAAATGTAATAGAGTAGTGATTGGATCAAAAAATTTCTTAGCTTGACTGGGAGTCAAACCTGGGACTCCTGATCTATAGAGGCCAGGAGATTGGTTGAATAGGATTTGAGATTCCCACGTCACACGCGAGAGTGACAAATGTACGGCTGTTACAAGGATTTTACGTTTCCGCATGCGCATAGGCTAGTGTAAATTTTAAGGCCTTGATTTTCATTGGAAACCATCTACAACCTAATCCGCGTAATCCCTGAAAATGTCATCGAAATCGGGAAGAAAATGTGGAAGTTATGGCCGTTACAAGGAAATTCACGTTTGCGCATGCGCAGTGGCTACTATCAGTCGGAAGGTGGTGATTTTCATAGGGGACCATCTAAATAATAATCTGTAACATCCCTGAAATTTTCATTGAAATCGGATGGAAAATGTAGAAGTTATGACCGTTACAAGGAATTCACGTTTGCGCATGCGCAGTCGCTTCTATCAGTCCGGAGATGATGATTTTCATAGGGGACCGTCTACACACCAACCCGCACAATCCCTGAAAATTTCATAGAAATCGGACAATAAGTTCGTATAGTTATGCGCGTTACAAGGAATTCATGACAGACGGACAGACAGACAGACACGGAACCAAAATTGTGCAGAAAGGTCTAAAACGCAAAACGCGAGTGGAAATTTTGATTTTGTAGAACTTTTTTTTTCGTCCTTGAAAAGTGAAAACAAAGCTTCCGCTACCTTGGCAGACTCGGAAGCAATAAATACTAAATTTTAAACCTCAATTAATTCGGAATAAAAAGGAGAACTTACCTCGTTCGTTTTCTGGAGTCTTCAATATTGTTTTTAACCTAACTAACGGCATGCTAAGGACTTATTCAATGTCGCTAACATGAAGTGGAAGGAATATTCATGGGGAGCCCTCGCTTCCGGGGCGGTGGTGGTCGACTGGAATTGGCGAGGGGTGTTTTCGCTGATTCAGACTCGTCTGGCGAAGTTCTGGTGATGGTGGAGGGGAGGGGGTAAGTATAGTGACTGGAGGGGAGGGGAGGGAACTATAGGTAGCGACGACCAGGGGAGATGATGTTGCAACGCAGGCCGGCTGTCAGTCTGCCGCATTGTTCCCACGATGGTCGCTTTTGTGTGAAATTTTCACGACCTGAGGGTGATCCAGGAGATGTATTTTTGCTTGTCCGATAAGTTAGCCTAATTTGAACGCATTGTTTGGTAATGTATTTCAGGGGACGCCCCTTTTGGATGAGGAGGTTCAAGTTCAATTCCAACCAGTAAGCGCCAAGACCCATGTTTAATTACTATTCTACTGTTACCTAAAACAGCTTCTCAATGTTATTTAGTTAGCAGGTAGGTACACACATCGAAAAAAGTTTTGCATCACACTAATTCAGTCGGGAAAATTCCACACTAATTTTTCATTTGCATCACACTAATGCACGGGAAAATTTTAGGGTTTGGATTTTGGTTTATTATTTTCAATAATGAACCTTTGGAATCGACCAAGAAAAAAAAAAGTTTAACACCCACTCAAAATTTGATGGTTTACGTTTCAAGGTACGTAGAATCCAAAAATCGAATAAAACGCTGCAAATTATTACACAATGATTTATTATTTTTTATTTTTCTATATAGATCACTCGTCTGGAAAGCCACCAACCATCCAACATGAAGAAAAACATCGATCGCAATTCGGTCAGCTTTAATTTGAACGGAGATCAGGCCTCTTTTGCGATTCACACTCGTGTTTCTGATTTATCGTACGTCCAAACTTTAAATTCTCGTAGTGAGCGAACGGTTTGTCCTACAGAGCTCCGGGAGGTCTCAAAAAATGCTAAAAAATCTATAGAATCTTAAATTGAAGGAAAAACAATACCTTTATGTCGAAATTTCTTTAGTTAGGGAGTTTTCAATATTTCAAAATTTATTTTGGAACCCTTAGAAGTGACCTACATCAACCAAAATCTTCGGGGAACAACTAGACCCAAAATGGAGCCTACATACCAAATTTCATCAAAATGGCAAAAGTGCCGCGTACGGCGGACGGACGGCCAAATTTTTATTCGATTTTTGGATTCTACGTAACTTGAAACGTAAACCATCAAATTTTGAGGGGGTGTTAAAAATTTTTTTCTTGGTCAATTCAAAAGGTTCATTATTGAAAACAATAAACCAAAATTTGGCCGTCTGTTCGCCGTACGCGGCACTTTTGCCACTTAGCATTGACCGATTTTGATGAAATTTGGTATGTAGGCTCCATTTGGGGTCTAGTTGTGCCTCGAAGATTTTGGTTGATGTAGGTCACTTCTAAGGGTTCCAAAATCAATTTTGAAATTTTGAAAATGCCCTAACTCAACAAATTTTGACATAAAGGTATTTTTTTCCTTCAATTTAAGATTCTATAGAATTTTTTGAGACCACCCGGAGCTCTGTAGGACAAACCGTTCGCTCACTACGAGAATTTAAATTTGGACGTACGATAAATCAGAAACACGAGTGTGAATCGCAAAAGAGGCCTAATCTCCGTTCAAATTAAAGCTGACCGAAATGCGATCGATGTTTTTCTTCATGTTGGATGGTTGGTGGCTTTGCAGACGAGTGACCTATATAGAAAAATAAAAAAATAATAAACCATTGTGTAATAATTGGCAGCGTTTTAAAAAGAGCTTCTAATTAAAAAGTAAAAAAAAATATTTGGATTACCTAATTTATCCATTTTCGAAAAAAATGTCTAGAAAACGGCAAAAAACAGTAAAAATTCTTTAAAACTGTACAACATTAAATAGGTACCTACCCATGTGAATGTCATTTGTCATGTCGTTTTAAGGGTTATAAACAAACATATTCGTGTCATTTTGAACAAACAATAGAACCATCGACTATACACCTACCATTCAGTATCTTTGAGGAGAGAAGAAACAAAAGTAGCAGTTGTAGACGAAGAAACTTGACTAGTCATGTGCGCACTTTGCTACCTCCCTCAAAGGCCAACGAATCGACTCGAGGATGTCGTTTGGCTGACTAGAGTTCAAGTACGGCTGATATTGGAAACGGGCCAAATACTCATCCAGATATCTCTACCTGTCAATCTAATCGCAGCTTGTTCACCTGCCGCAAGCTGGGTATGTATGCGGTTTGTGTGGGTTTTGAGGACTCTCCACAAGTTCAAGGATGACGGGTTTTTTCATAATTTTCCACAAGCGCTGCTCTACCTCAACGGCTCAATCAATTTGGTCGACAAACGGAATTGATGAGTCAAAACACTTGCCTATAAATAATATTGTTCAATGGGCGCCTTGATTTTTTTTAGATTTTTAATCGAAAGTAGACTACATCCTGAGAATTTTGGCACCAACCGCGACCTTCTAGCGTGAGTAGATCTGTTTCTATGATTTTTCAAAGTTTCGACCGTTTATGACGTCACGCGCCCCTCTCGCCTGGGCGGGACCCCCCAGCCCACTATGACGTCATAAACGGTCAAAACTTCAAAAATTCATAGGAAAATATTTACAAACGCTAGAAGGTCGCGGTTGGTACCAAAATTCTCAGAATGAGGTCTACCTTACATTAAAAATAACAATAAATAGTTTTTCCTACCCAGGCGCACACCCTATTACCCGAAGGAAATAACGAAAAAAGTCTGACAAGTGGGTGTGGCACAGAGCTTTCTCGTATCTATAACCCGGTTGAATGGATGTTCCCTTGCATTGTAGCCAATCTCAGAACAATCTCTGAGCACCTTGCACTACCGTCACAGAGGACAATCTACACCCTAATCCGCATGATCCATGAAAATTTCATCAAAATCGAACGAAAATGTGAAAGTTATGGCATTTAATAAGATTTTAACGTTTGCGCACGTGCAGTGGCTACCTTAAATCCGGGAGCAAAAATTTTAACATGTTTAATGTTTTAGGGCTGGGGGTCGTTCTGTGAATTCCGACACGCAAATCTGCAACGTTTTTTTTTCTTAGTTACCACGGACCGATTTCTTAGTTACCACGTTATATCGGCTCCATTTGGGGTCTAGTTGTACCAAGATGGTCACTGATCAGCTGAGTGAGCTCCAAGGCCATTTTCTCTCCTGTTGAACGCAGGAAGCTGAAATTTGAGAAGCAGGGTCAATGGAGAATGCTGAAGGCGCCTGAGTGGTCACTGATCAGCTGAGTGATCGGCAATCTAATTTCTCCCTTGCGAGGAAAAACATTAAACATGATTTAATGTTTTTCCCTCGCAAGGGAGAAATTGAACAGTTTTTTATCAATCGGGGATCATCTACATGCACGAACCCTCAAAATTCCATCGAAATAGGACAATAACTTCGAATAGATTTGCCAGTTACGAGGATTTCATGACAGACAGGCAGACACGGGAAAAAATTATTCAGAGGTCTGAACCGTAAAATGCGAGTAGAAATTTTGATTTTGGAAAACATTCTGGTTTATTATTTTCAATAATGAATCTTTGGAAACGACCAAGAAAAAAATTTGTTTACCCCCCCCCCCCCCCCTTCAAAATTTGTTTGTTAAAGTTTCAAGGTACGTAGAATCCAAAAATCGAATAAAAATTTTCCTTCCGTCCGCCGTACGCGGCACTTTCGTTAGTTCCCATGAACGATTTTGATGAAATTTGGAATATGGGCTCCATTTGGGGTCTAGTTGTGCTCCGAAGCTTTAGGTTGATGTAAGTCACTTCTAAGGGGTGAAAATTAAGGGTGGAATTTTCAAACGTGCCCTAGCTCGAAAAATCTCGAAATAAGGGTACCTATCGTTTTTTAACCAATTTTAAATAGTATTGAATTTTTACAATTTTTAGCGACTACACGGAGCTCTGTCGGACAATCCGTTCGCGCTCTACGGGCTGCACTTACGATAAATCAGAAACACGAATGTGAATCGCAAAAGAGGTTTAATCTCTGTTGAAATTGTATCTGACCAAAATGCGATCGCTGATCGTTTCTTCCAGTTGTACTCAGTTTTGCGTCCTTAGAAACCATTCATTTCCTTAGCAACCAGTAATCAAATTTCTGAATAAATTCTTAAATAACATTTCGTAATTCTGAATGGGCGCACCGCCTGATTTTGGTATATATTATTTCCCACAATAAACCTTTGGAATCGACCAGGAAAAACAAATTTAACCCCCCCCCCCCCCCCATCAAAATTTGTTGGTTTACGTTTCAAGGTACGTAGAATCCAAAAATCGAATAAAAATTTGGCCGCCCGACCGCCGTCCGCGGCATTTTCCCCTACTTAGCATTGACCGATTTTGATGAAATTTGATATGTAGGCTCCATTTGGGGTCTAGTTGTGCCCCGAAGATTTTGGTTGATGTAGGTCACTTCTAAGGGTCGAAAAATGAATTTTGAAAACGCTCTAACTCAAAAAAATTTTGATATAAAGGTACCTATTGTTTTTCCATCAATTTGAGATAGTACAGAATTTTTAGAGACCAAGCGGAGCCCTGTAGGACAATCCGTTCGCTCCCTACGAGAATTTAAGGGTTGGACTTACGATAAGTCAGAAACGTGAGTGTGAATCGCAAAAGAGGCCTAATCTCAAATGTTAGCTGACCGAAATGCGATCGATGTTTTTCTTCAAGTTGGTTGGTGGTAACAATGACAAAGCCGTGTTCTTTGCAGACGAGTCATCTACATAGAAAAATAATAAACCTTTATGTTATAATTTGCAGCGTTTTTTTCTAATTTTTAATCGAAAGTAGACCTCATCCTGAGCGGTACCCCCCAGCCCATTGTAACGTCATAAATATTCGAAACTTTGAAAAATCATAGAACAAGGTCATGTCACGCTACAAGGTCGCGGTTGGTGTCAAAATTCTCAGAATAAGGTCTATTTTAGATTAAAAATAACAATAAACAGTTTTTCCAACCCGTGCGCACGCCCAATTAAAAAACTGAAATATTGCCGCTGGAATCATCAAAATCGAACAATAATTGCCAGAGAAATATGGGGGGGACCAAACTGAATAAACGGTTTTTTCCCATATTTCTCTGACAATTATTGTTCGATTTTGATGATTCCAGCGGCAATCTTTCAGTTTTTCAATTCCCTAGACCAAAGCACCAATGAATTTATAAAATCCTAGTAAATTTCAAATTTAGGTACTTTTTCGGGGAAAAACATAATTGAATTAACGGTTTTTCCCATTTTCTCTGGCAATTATTGTTAGATTTTGATGATTCCAGCGGCGAACTAGTAACGCGTATTTTATGTACAAAAACGAAGGTTTTCTTCGAAAAATCAATTTTCTAGCAGTCAGAATTATTCGGATGTACCACCATTGGATTCAGCGTAAAAAATTACATAGGAAATGATACCAAAATTGTCAATCCATCATGAGATCGAGGGGGACCATAAACCGCTTGAAACACTGGATTTTTGAGTAAAACACACGTTTTTTGGCATTCAAATTCAATTTACTCTTCAAATTTGAGTTTTAAAAAGAAAAATTGATAGACCGTTGGAAAGCTGACAATTTGAACATCTTTTTTCCGAAGAGCGCCCATCGAAATAGCCAGGAATTCATCGGCAAATTTCGATTTAAAAATAGTCATATTTCGAGAAAAAAATGTGGTTTGCTTTTTGACTTGATTTTGGTTTATTATTTTCAATAATAAGCCTTTGGAATCGAGCAAGAAAAAAAAATGTTAACCCCCCCTCAAAATTTGATGTTTTACGTTTCAAGGTACGTAGAATACGAAAATCGAATAAAAAAATTTCAGTCCGTCCGCCGTACGCCGTACGCGGCACTTTTCTTAGCAACACTGGACCGATTTGGTTCAAATTTGGTATATGGACTCCATTTGGGGTCTAGTTGTGCCGCGAAGCTTTAGGTTGATGTAGGTCACTTCTAAGGGGTGAAAATTAAGGGTTGAAATTTTCAAGAGTGCCCTAGCTCGAAAACTCTCGAAATAAAGGTATCGTTTTTTCACCAATTTTAAATAGTATTGAATTATTAAAAATTTTTGAGACCACCCGGAGCTCTGTAGGACAACAAACCGTTCGGTCCCTACGAGTACTTGAAGGTTTTCCTTCGATAAAACAGAATCATGAGTGTGAATCGCAAAAGAGGTCTAATCTCCATTCAAATTTTATCGGACTAAAATGCGATCGCTGTTCATTTCTTCGATTTGTATACAGTTTTGCCTTCTGCATAACCAGTATGAAGTAAGGTGTGAAGCCAGTATGGTGTGGTAGGTAGTACCTAGCTGGTAGGTAAAAAAAAGTTGGTAGGTAAAAAAAAATGTTGGTGGGTAAAAAACGCTGCAAATCATTGCTCAAAGGCTTCTTCACTCTTCAGATCACTGATCAGCTGAGTGAGCTCCGAAGCCATTTTCAATCCTATTGAATGGAAGTGCTCTTCCAGGCGTCTCCAGCATTCGAGGAGATCTTCTTCACTCTTCAGATCACTGATCAGCTGAGTGAGCTCCAAAGCCATTTTCAATCCTATTTAATGGAAGTGCTCTTCCAGGCGTCTCCAGCATTCGAGGAGATCTTCTTCACTCTTCAGATCACTGATCAGCTGAGTGAGCTCCAAAGCCATTTTCAATCCTATTGAATGGAAGTGCTCTTCCAGGCGTCTCCAGCATTCGAGGAGATCTTCTTCACTCCTCAGATCACTGATCAGCTGAGTGAGCTCCGAAGCCATTTTCAATCCTATCGAATGGAAGTGCTCTTCCAGGCGTCTTCAGCATTCGAGGAGATCTTCTTCACTCTTCAGATCACTGATCAGCTGAGTGAGCTCCGAAGCCATTTTCAATCCTATTGAACGCAGGAAGGTGAAATTTGAGAGGGAAGGTCAAGGGAGAATACAGAAGGTGGTAGGTGCTATTGATGGAGAACCAGTGATCTATACAGAAGGGTGATCTATACAGAAAATAATAAACCTTTGAGCAATGATTTGCAGCGTTTTTTAGAAATGGTGTACTGCTGAAAGATTTCGGTTTTACACTAGATAGCTTGGAAATTTAACGCTCTTTCCAACGATATCCTCAAATTTGAATTTACTTGGTAAATAACAGGAGTTATGACAGTTTTAACTACGAGAGGTCGAAAAAGAGAAAGAAAAATTCGAAGTGAAAAAAAAGGCATTTTGGGTGGGTTAGAAAACATTTTTTGTTGGAAATATCTTGTAGAATCGAACCCTGAAGGTACGCCCATCTTAAGTGTGGACACCCTGTATAGAAATTTTTTGAGTTAAGGCGTTTTGAAAATGTCAGCCCTTATTTTCAACCCTTAGAAGTGACTGACATCAACCAAACGATTCGGGGAAAAACTGGACCCTAAAAAAACAAATTTCATCAAAATCGGTCCATAGGAACTAAGGAAAGTGCCACAGACGGAAAAATTTTCTTTCGGTTTTCGGATTCTATCTTGAAACATAAACCAACCAAATTAGAGAAGGGGGGGGGGGGGGGGTAACAATTTTTTTCTTGGTTGATTCCAATGGTTCATTATTGGAAGTAATAAACCAAAATTATGCACTCAACTCCGTAGGTTGAAGTTATATTTTCAGCATACCTACATAACGTACTGTACGGTCAGGGTGCGGGTAAAATAGTATGTAATAGTACTACAAGAATATGAATTTCCACATCGCCCTGATTCCGAAAAGTTCTCACACAACTATGAAGGTTGAGGTTACATTTTATGCATAACCTAACTACTGCAGGTCAGTGTTGGGGGTAAAATACTTAATACTAACAGATTAATAATTCCTACAGTGCCCTGATTCTGGAAAGTTGTCACACAAATATGAAGGTTGAGGTTAAATTTTATGAATACCTAACATACCTACTGTAGGTATGGACGGTGTGGGCGTAAAATACATAATAGTACCAGATTTAGAATTTCTACATCGCCCTGATCTCGAAAAGTAGTAATTTGACATTATATAGGCACATTTTTAATTCAATTTTCAAATTTGTACACTTACCTATTAGTTTAATAATATTGAAGTAATAGATAGATTAATTTACAAAAAATTTTAAATGAAAATATAAAATAAGAAATTTTTAATGGAAATAATATATTTTTTTTATGGTTATGGTTGAAGTGTTGAGATAGAAACTTGAAGGTTGAAATTCTAATCAAATACTTCGCACAGCATCATCTTTACAAAGTTTTTATGGATTCAAGAAAGCTCTATGACCCACACAGGAGACGCAATTTCGGAGGACAGGCACATTCAGAAAAGGCACAGTGAGAAGTTCGCACGATGTTGCCAGATCCACGCTAGTGGCAACACTGTGATACTGGGCCTGGAGATTGAAGGAGGTAGAATGACAACCATGCCTTTGGCCCCCCTTTTTAGGACGTCCCACAGTAAGACTTGGGCGTCCTTATGCGATCGATCTGGGGTGAAGTTGGACAACACTCAACAGAGAAAAAAAATAACCACACAGTAATCCGTTTTAGACCATTCTGAATCCAAATCCGCGAAAAAAACCATAGGTGTATGTCTGTGTGTGTGTGTGTGTATGTGTGTGTGTATGTGTGTGTGTAACAAAATCTTGTGTACTCTGCACAGGCTTTAGTTCTCAACCGAAATTCGCAAGGGGAGGGGGTGAGTGGGGGAATAATATTCACAAAATATCCGATTTTTACTGCTTACTAATTGTACCCAAGCTTTGAAATTGAGGAAAAATTCTCATTATACCTCCGGATTTTCATGAATTATTCTCTGTACCGCCATGGAACTAATAGTGGTGCCACCATGGTGCCAGGTCACCATAAACCGCATATTTCATCGGTTTTTTTAAATTTTTTTTTGTTTCACCTTGAATACGGAAATGAATTTTGACGGACTACGTACCAAAACAAATAGATGAAAGTTCAACGTTACGAAGTATTGCCGCTTTGGTGCCGGACTGGCACTATTGGTGATTGTGCGGGGGGGGGGGGGGGGGGGTGAACTCGAATTCGCATGTTTGGTGTCGTAGATCATGGTTTTTGGAATTTTCTTCAAATTTGAGGCTCCCACGCCGCTATAAATGATATGGTGGATAAGGGTGAAGGGGGGGGGGGGGGAGGACCACTATTTCTTGCCTATAATACTAAATAAATTACATCGGGTGAACAATTTTTTCGCTTACCAACTGGAATTAATTGACCCAATGCTTATCGTATGGGACGTCCCCTGGAATGCATGCATTACTAAACATATGTTTCAGAGGGGCGGAGATGCTACGTAGTTCAGCACCCGCCTACAGGTAGCTCATGAGACCAGGGCCCCCATTTAGAGCGCTTCTTCAAAAATAACGGAACTTTGTCTTCACAAAACTTTGTCTTTTGTGACAGAAGCTCGCCATAAATTAAAAAAATAAAAAATAAATCAAATATTATGTGGAGGACGCCGGGACTCACCCGACGCCTGCCTGGGTGGGAGAGAGGGATGAAGGGAAGTGCCTCTGTAGAAAGGCCACCAGTTCCAATATGAGCCGAGCAGGATGCAGGTGGTGATACCCTGGAGTACACCAACTGAGAAGCCCAAATCGGGCAACTCTGTGGCACTTCTCCCGCACCACACACAGCGCCATGATAAGGTTGCAGCCATCACCCTGATGTTGCTGGGTGCCACTACTTTTAGCTCTGACACCACTTGCAGTAAATCACCTCGATCATACATTCTTATCTTAGCCCGCCAGGTCTGCTCCATGTCCAAGCTGCCATTGACAACCTGGATCTAACCATATATCCTACCTACCTACTTCACAATCAAGTTTATTTGGAAGTAATTCAAGCTTCCCACTCAATTCGAAGAAGAGAGGGAACAATAGTAAATTATAAAAATATGGACCATGTTTTAGCCAAATTTAGTGCAGAACCTCGAAAGTCGTAGGTAGGTATACGTAAAGAACAATACCTTGATATAAAAAATCTTTGAGCTAAGACGTTTTGGAAATTTCATCCCGTATGTTTCACAAAAGCTTCGGGGCACAACTAGACCCCAAATGGAGCCCATATACCATATTTCATCAAAATCGGTCCATGGGAACTAACGAAAGTGCTGCGTACGGAGGACGGCGGGCAACATTTTTATTATATTTTTGGCTTCTAAGTACCTTGAAACGTAAACCAACCAATTTTTATGGTGGGGGTGTTACACTTTTTCTTTCGTAGTCGATCCTAAAGATTCATTATTGAAAATAATAGAGAGTTTTTGGAAACCACTAACGAGCCCGTGGAACCTCTTCACAAAGCACGGAGTTCGCGGGTGACGATGGATTTGCCTCCCAACATCAGTGGGCAACGATGAAAGGGTGCCCCCAGACAGTCACCCGTTCCTAGTGGCCCACCGTGACGAGCGCCTCCATTCCCCCCCTGTCCAAAGTTAACGTCCTTCCTCCTTCAACTGGGTAGCATCCTCTGTTGCTCGCGCTAGTCTCCTCCTAACGGGGCCTGTGAGATTTTGGCACCAAAAACTCTCTATTACACCAAAAAAATAGCTATCTAAATAATGTCATAAAAAATGTTCAAAAAGTGGAATTTTTAACACCAATGTATGAATTGAATCGGTGAGTGCAGTAACCACTCAAGATTTTCAAATTTTACAGGAGAGAGAAAAAACTTCATAACTCCTCCAAATTTTTAACAATTGAAAAATTTATTTTTCATTTGTGATTAAATGCGTTTATGTTGCTGACATGAAAAAATTACCTAGTTTCCGTTTAAATTGGGCACAGGAAAATTTAAAATGTAATTTGGACTTATGCTGTTCCTGCCCTCAACTGGTTATTAGGCTCGAAAAGCAAATCATCGCACATTGAAAGTTTACCTTTATTCAAATTTACATCAGAAATGGAATAGTTAAGTACATAACGGTTGCTTTATCTTAAAACAAGGAAATTTAAAAATTGAAAAAAAAAGAAAAAAAAACCGCTGCAAATTATTACACAAAGGTTTATTATTTTTCTGTATAGATCACTCGCCTGCAAAGAACACAGCTTTGCCATCGTCACTACCTACCAACAATAGCTACTTCCTTCCTACTTCTTAAGTACTTCACAATCAAGTTTATTAGGAAGAAATAAAAGCTTCACACTCGATTCGAAGAAATGGAAGTTTCACATGGGAAATTTGAATACTGGTAGCTAAGGAAGCAAAAGTGAGTACAACTCGAAGAAACGAACAGCGATCCCATTTTGGTCAGATGAACCTTGAACAGAGATTGACCTCTTTGGTGATTCACACTTGTAATGGGGTATTTCAGTCAATTTTAAATTTTTTTTTTTTTCAAAAGAGTATGGCTCAGAAATAATGGTAATCGGGTATGTTCGTCGAGAAAATGTTTTTAAAAAATCAGAGAAGCTGAGGAAAGTTGAAGATTTGAATGGTGTGACGTAGCTAGTCAATTGTGACGTAGCTAGCCAACTGTCTTTGAAAAAGTATCCATGCACAGAGAAGAGATGAAACCCTCGGAGGACCTCTTGGATACTACAAAATACTACTCACACACGCGCGTGGCATAAGTGTGTGAGCGTTAAGGGAGGCCTTTTTTTCAAACGTGTGATCTCTTTAATTAATTTTTCTACCACATGTTATAGTATCATTGGGCTTAACGTTGGAGTAAATAGGTTTTCAAGGGTGCTGAATCCAAATTTGAGGTCAAAAACCTGAATTTCCGTTCCACCGAAATACCCCATTCTGTTTTATTGAAGGAAACCCCTTAAGTTTTCGTAGGGAGCGAACGGTTTGTCCTACAAAGCTCCGTGTGGGCACTGTTGGAAATGTCAACCCTTATTTTTCATCCCTTAGAGGTAATTGACATCAACCAAAAGTTTCGCCGCACAACTAGACCCCAAATAGAGCCCTATACCAAATTTCAACCAAATCGGTCCACAGGAACTAAGAAAAGTGCCCCGTAAAAAGGACGGACGGAACAATTATTCAATTTTCGGATTCTACATAGGTACCTTGAGACGTAAACCAACAAATTTTGAGGGGGAGGTTAAATATGTTTTTCTCGGTCGATTCCAAAGGTTCATATTGAAAATAATAAACCAAAACAGAAAGACGAATAATATAGCATGAAGAGTGAAAATAGAGGACACCAAACTGAAAAATGAGAAACTAGGGATGCCCCCAAAGTATCGATACTTTTTTCAAAAAGTATCGATACATATCGATATTTTATTTTCCTGATATATATCGTAGTACCGATACTTTTTTTTCCAGTATCGGAGGCGATACTTTTTTACCTCTCACATTAGAGACAATGCTATCTATTTTTTATCTCACACATTAGATGAAAGTCTCAAATTTTAGTAGGTACCTCTTTCTCTAGGTAGATTGTTGGGAGACCAACCACTTCAACAAACTAAACAAAGATGATGTACCACCACCTCCAGCTCTCTATGGGTCTGTTCGGAGAAGCAGTCCAGAACAGTTCGGAACCAAACCGGAACTGAAAAGGGGAGGGGATAGAGGTGTATGGGCTCCTCCAAGCCCCTCCGAACCGTTCAGGACTGCCTCTCCAAACAGACCATAATCATATTATGCTGTCCTCATAATCATATTTTGATAACCTGCTGTCCTCCATCATGTAGGAAGGACCACCACAATGTTAACCCAACTAAGTGCAATACGAAAACAAGTGCCTAAACAAAAAAATTAGTGATTTATTGTTTTGTTCATTCTACATTAATTATTATCCTCCCGATGGAGAGATGTCACACTGATAGAGAGAAACATAAAAGGCATTTTCACACATTTTTGTAAAAGTATCGAAAAGTATCAATACTTCAAAATATCTATACTTGTTGAAAGTACCTATCGTATCGATACATTTTGATACTTTCTAGATGTATCGATACGATATTATATCGATACTTTTGAAGTATCGGAGCATCGGAGAAACCCCGAAAAACAGCTGATGTTGAGACTATAAATCGCACGGCGCATGCTCCTACGAGGAGAAATAAGGTCGTTGAGCGCAGAAACCGCGCCAGTAACTTGACTCAAGTTGTTTTTGCGCTCAACATGCATTTCTCCTTCCTGAGCTAGTTTCAATTGAAAAACGAATTTTCGAAGTTTTTGACTGAAGTGGTTTCTGTACTCACCGATTCAATTGCGTTCAGTGCATATTTAGAGAGAACTATCGCTCAAATATCCTAGTGATCAAAACATGCGCCCAAACAGGTTTTGAAGAGAACAGAAACTCATCTACCCACACACAAACGAAAGAACACAAAAGGCATAAGCTAGGGATGGGAGACTGTTTTTTTTTTCTTTTTTTTTATCGATGAAAACTACCAAACAATTTTAAGGTAGGTAGGCAGGTTTTGGTTTATTATTTTCAATAATGAACCTTTGGAATCGACCAAGAAAAAAAAATTTTAACACCCCCTCAAAATTTGATGGTTTCCGTTTCAAGGTACGTAGAATCCAAAAATCGAATAAAAATTTGGCCGTCCGTCCGCCGTACGCCGTACGCGGCACTTTTGCCACTTAGCATTGACCGATTTTGATGAAATTTGGTATGTAGGCTCCATTTGGGGTCTAGTTGTGCCCCGAAGCTTTTGGTTGATGTAGGTCACTTCTAAGGGTTCCAAAATCAATTTTGAAATTTTGAAAACGCCCTAACTCAAAAAATTTCGAAATAAAGGTATCGTTTTTCCTTCAATTTAAGATTCTATAGAATTTTTAGAATTTTTTGAGACCACGCGGAGCTCTGTAGGACAAACCGTTCGCTCCCTACGAAAATTTAAGGGTTTATATTGAATTATATATATATAAATCAAAACACGAGTGTGAATCGCAAAAGAGGCCTAATCTCCGTTAAAATTAGAGCTGACCGAAATGCGATCGATGGTTGGTGATTTTGATTTTTTTTTGTTGATTTTTTTGATTTTTTTTTTTTTTTTTTTTTTTTTTTTTTTGATTTTTTTTTTCTTCATATTGGATGGTTGGTGATTTTGTAGACGAGTGATCTATATAGAAAAATAATAAACCATTGTGTAATAATTTGCAGCGTTTTTTATGCGATTTTGTTTTCAACTGCTGATATTATCCTAGGTTTATCTTCCAAGAATTGAGGTTTGATCTAATAAATCGCACTTTTGCTTAAAATTTCTTACCATCAATCTTTTATAAGAATTACTAACCAAATACAGCAGATTCCGTTTGTGACGGTGCTCAAGGGACTGTTAGGTATGTGTTAATATCGTTATACGCCGGCCTCACTGTAACCGGAATAGAAAAAGACTGCAAATTATTACACAAAGGTTCATTATTTTTCTAAATAGATCACTCGTCTGCAAAGAACACAGATTTGCCATTGTTACCACCAACCAACATGAAGAAAAACATCGATCCCATTTCGGTCAGCTAACATTTGAACGGAGATTAGGCCTCTTTTGCGATTCACACTCGTGTTTCTGATTTATCGTAAAGATGGGTTCACATGAGCGCGGTCAACGCGGTTGTGCGACGAGGCGGTTACGCGTTCGGGACGCGGCTGGCATCTAGAGGTTCACATGGGCGCGCTTGCGCGACAGCTTTTCGACTTCTATTTTCCCGCGCTTCAGTTGAAATCCTATCATGTTTTGAATCCTAGCTGGTTTGAATCCTATCATTTTTATTTTCACATTGTGATTTAATTCAGCTCGTCCGAACTATATGAATCACTATAAAATCACCAATGTACCTCCTCATCAAGGGTACATAGGTAGGTACATTTTGGTTTATTATTTTCAATAATGAACCTTTGGAATCGACCAAGAAAAAAAAATTTTAACACCCCCTCAAAATTTGATGGTTTACGTTTCAAGGTACGTAGAATCCAAAAATCGAACAAAAATTTGGCCGTCCGTCCGCCGTACGCCGTCCGCCGTACGCCGTCCGCTGTACGCGGCACTTTTGCCACTTAGCATCGACCGATTTTGATGAAATTTGGTATGTAGGCTCCATTTGGGGTCTAGTTGTGCCCCGAAGCTTTTGGTTGATGTAGGTCACTTCTAAGGGTTCCAAAATCAATTTTGAAATTTTGAAAACGCCCTAACTCAAAAAGTTTTGATATAAAGGTATTCTTTTTCCTTCAATTTAAGATTCTATAGAATTTTTAGAATTTTTTGAGACCTCGCGGAGCTCTGTAGGACAAACCGTTCGCTCCCTACGAAAATTTAAGGGTTTATATTGAAATATATATATATAAATCAAAACACGATTGTGAATCGCAAAAGAGGCCTAATCTCCGTTCAAATTAGAGCTGACCAAAATGCAATCAATGGTTGGTGATTTTATTATTTTTTTTTTGATTTTTTTTTTTTTTTTTCTCTTCATATTGGATGGTTGGTGATTTTGTAGACGAGTGATCTATATAGAAAAATAATAAACCATTGTGTAATAATTTGCAGCGTTTTTCTGTTCCTACGATGTTCATTTCATTTTTAAATGCATCAAAGATAAACAGTATTTTACTGAATCGAGATAGATACCGTTACCTACGAACTCCAAAAATCGGAATTCTGATAGCTTTATTTTATTTGTAATCATTATTATCAAAGTGAATTATGATGTAGAATATTCCTATGAAAAGCGTAATTATTTATAATTTCGTTGTAGGTGCTAATTATGCAAAATAATCTTTGAAATCACCTCAACTAGTTGAAATTCTCATCAATTTGAGTATCCATCACAGATCATATTTATTAGATAGGTATATATCATTACGATGCATTCATCAAATGTCTACAAGCGACCAATATAAACGAAAATTATAAAAATAAGTAAAGTAAAAAATACTCGTTGACCCCCTAACTTAAAATCCCACAGCTCTCTTCTCTCCTTAAAACTTTGATTCATTTTGGATCATCATAATTCATTTTGATAATATTGATTACAAATAAAATAAAGCTATCAGAATTCCAATTTTCGGAGTTGGTAGGTATTGGTATCTATCTCGATTCAGTAAAATACTGTTTATGTTTGATGAATTTAAAAATGAAATGGAACATCGTAGGAACAGAAAAATGTACCTACTTTGAAACGTTTTCAAAATTTGAACCCTTAGAAGTGACATACATCAACCAAAAGCTTCGGGGCATAACTAGACCCCAAATGGAGCCCATATACCAAATTTCATCAAAATCGGTCCATGGTAACTGAGTGCCGCATACGGCGTAGGGACGGCCAAATTGTTATTCGATTTTCGGATTCTACGTACCGTGAACTGGGGTGATACTGATCAACACGCCTTTTTTCATATGCATGCGATTGCAGAACTCCACACAGTCCTAAATTGGAAAGTTAGGTCGTGTTATGTGTAGTGACGTTGCGTTACTTTCGATACTTACTGATATCAGTATTTTGTTTCGATACCTTTCGATATTTGTATCGATACTGGGCTTCCGATACTTCCAGGTATCGAAAGGAAAGTACTAATATCAGTACTCAAATATTTACTACCTACTCCCACAAAAGCGCAAAGATGAGATAGGTTGTCTGGGGCATTATTTTCTTTTACTTCCAACGAAACCGAGAAAGAATGAAGAAAGCACAAATAAAATAAACATTCATGTCCACAAGGGACACCCCACGGACTAAATTAGTTCAATTCAACAACAACAACAACAATTTAACTTTGAAGAAGAAGAAGACTTTGTTATTTTTGTTATTAATTAACAACAACAATTTAACTTTGAAGAAGAAGAAGACGTTGTTTATTTTTGTTATAGTGATTGTGACTCGTTTCCTCGTTTGTTGTTTCGTTTTCTTCCTCCATAAAAAAACCAAATTCATCGTCATTTTTAAATCATTTGAGTAAAAGTGTGCTCCTGTTCGGGTGACGGTGAAACGCCATGGCTCCTCCTCTGAGTAAAATGTGGGCATTTTTCAAAAAAATAAATTCAAAAACAGTGGTGTGCAAACAGTGTCTTCGGGACTAGAGACTCAACTATGCCCAAGCCCAAGGACAATGGACAATACTGATGGTAAGAATTGAGTAGGTACCTAATCATGGTAAAATTTGCTATTCAATATGATATAGGTAGGTTACCTATTAAGTTCGTGCATTTTATGTTAGCAGTTTTTTCTGAATAATTACAACAAATTAGCAATTAACAACAATTACATAAAGTGGGTTGGTATCATATGATTCGATACCAGGTGGTATCGATACTTTTCTTTCGATACTTAACTAATATCAGTACTTTGATTCGATACTGTATCGATACCAAGTATCGTATCAAAAGAGGTATCGCAACGTCACTAGTTATGTGTTCGTAACAATGTCTTCTCTGGGGAGATATCGTTCCCGCCCGATAGTCTAGGTTACCATGGTAGCTGATAAGGAAATAAACAAATCTCAAAATCGGGCCCAGCTGACATTGTGATTGTAACTTCTGTTGTGCCGGTGTCGGGTGTTGTGTGGTGAAGTTCTAGCGAAAAGATTTTGTTTCTACTAGAGGTAAGCATGAAATATCTGCAATTAGTTTGTTATTTCCGTGTTACTACAGTTGGTTATCTGTTAAAAACAAAAACAACTCATTTCCAGGGGGTGATAGTGATCACGGCCGAAATGCCCCGAAACTATCAAAACGTGATTGGTCCATCATTATTTTTGGCAACAAGTGCTTTAAAACAAGTTGTTTCTTGTCAGTTACCAAACATGTGCCACAAATTGTCTTATTATAATAAAAAATACTGAAGAGGATATTACGAGTGTTGAATTTCGGCTTGATTCTGATTTTTATAAGGAAAGAGTTGGTTTTCATTAGTTTTTCAACAAAAATTGTTCTGAAATGAGTTGCTAGTGGTTTTTTTTTACCTCGGGGTACTAAAAAACAATTTTTAATAGTTTAAGTTCGATTTTTAATTGTTTTTAATACGTTTAAGTTCGATTTTAAATTAGTGATCACTATCACCCCCTATGTGGGGGGTGATACTGATCAATTTAATTTTTTTTTAAATGAGCTTAATTGAACAAAATTTCAAAGATTTATATAGGATACTGTTCGTAAGATGTGAGAGAATATAAACTATTTTTTTCAGATTTTTTTGAATTATTACACTGGTAGTTTTCAAGGAAAAACTGTAGAAATTGATCACTATCACCCCAGTCTACGGTACCTTGAAACGTTAACCAACAAATTTTGAGGGGGGGGGGGGGTTAAAAAAATTCTTGGTCGATTCCAAAGGTTCGTGCTTGAAAATAATAAACCAAAAGGCAGAGGGTTGGATTGGTAACCAAACTTCTGAAGCAAATCCCATCGTTACATCCGACCTATCGCTATATCCGGTATCGTTATGAATGGGATCTACTGCATGTGTTGGATTTTGAAGGGACTCGACTTCAATAATTCATGGAAAGATCCGAACTCACCTTTATTTGGTATTGGAATACGTGGAATCAAGAGTCTTTTGTGCAATCGGGTTTCATAAGGGTTGTTCACAAAGCACGACGTAGCTACACCCAGATTTACCAATCTAATTTTCATCACAAACCTCGGATTACTGGAGGATAAATATCCACAAATAAGGAAAGCAGGTGGCCTAAATTTAATTTACCAACAATTACTAAGCTTGGGCAATTTTAAAATACATTTAGAAAACGAATTTCAAAACTTTTTGATCCAAGTTTGCAGGATCCAATATTCTAAGAAAATCGATTTGTTTTGCCTGCAGTTTTCAAGGTTAATTTATTCTTCTGGTCTAATTAGAAATCGATTTTCAATAACGATTTCCCATCCCTAGCACGAGTTGGTTTTTTTTCTAGTAGATGGAAACATTTACCTTTGATAGAAGATAGACGAGGAAGCGGCAGAAGGTGATATGAAATTTAAGAGAGGAAATTCAAGAAAGGAGTTTACAAACGTTGGAAAGGGAGAGAAGAGATAGACTGAAAGTGACAGGGAAATTTTATATTTTGTTCGGAAAACGTAAAGAATAAAATATTTCTTGTAACAAAACACGCAACACAAATGTGCATCCCACAAAAACTACATAATTTAGAAGATAAGTTTGCAACGAAATTAGTGAAATGTAGTAAACCTGTTGAAATTAGACAGAAGAGATTCAAAAGTCGCCGCTCGCAGGAGACTCCTCGTCAGCAGCGATGGGACGAGGTGGCGGCTGGAAGCGCCGCTTCACGATGAAGAACTTTCGATTGGACAAGCAGACGATGTACGTGCAATCGGAGAAGGTAACTGAAAATCAAACCAGTTCACCATCAACGAAGGTCTTGAAGCAATTTTTATTCTTTTAGGTAGGCTTCTTAGTAGGCTCGAAAAAAATTGTATTAAGGGGGTCTCAGTCGGTCGCCATACGTTCCTCGTTCTGGGTCAGTATTTCACGAAATTGAAGGCACAACAACTAAAAAAAGTTGTACCTAAATTTTAAAGGATTTCAGAAATTCATTAGTGCACGGCCCTAGAGAATTGAAAAACTGAAATATTGCTGCCGGAATCATCAAAATCGAACAATAATTGCCAGAGAAAAATCGGAAAAACCATTATTTCAGTTATTTTTTCCCCATAAAATGTAGCTAAACTTGAGATTTTCAAGGATTTTAGGAATTCTTTAGAGCACGGCCCTAGGGAATTGAAAAACTGAAAGATTGCCGCTAGAATCATCAAAATCGAACAATAATGGGGTATTTCGGTGGGTCGTAAATTCAGGTTTTTGACCTCAAATTTGGATTCAGCACCCTTGAAAACCTATATACTCCAACTTTAAGCCCAATGATACTATAACATGTGGTAGAAAAATTAATTAAAGAGATCACACGTTTGAAAAAAAGGCGGGCCGCCATAAATGCTTACACACTACGCCGCGCGCGTGTGTGAGTAGTATTTTGTAGTATCCAAGAGGTCCTCCAAGGGTTTCATCTCTTCTCTGTGCATGGATACTTTTTTCAAAGACAGTTGGCTAGCTACGTCACACTATTCAAATCTTCAACTTTCCTCAGCTTCTCTGATTTTTAAAAAAAATTTCTCGACGAACAGACCCAATTACCGTTATTCCTACCATACCCTTTTGAAATCTTTTTTTTTTTAATTGACTGAAATACCCCATTGCCAGAGAAATATGGGGAAATATTGAAAAAAACATTTATTCAGTAGTTTTCCCATTTTTTCGGTGGCAATATTTAAGTTTTTCAATTCCCTAGGGCCGTGCACTAGTGAATTTCTAAAATCCTTTAAAACTTCAAATTTAGGTACAACTTTTCAAGTTTTTGGGCCTTTAATTTTGCTAAATACTAAGAAACGAACGGCGACCGACTGAGACCTTCTTAAACCCTAGACAAAATCACAGAATACTTATCACAGGAATTGATCCATTGAAAGCTCACACAAGCATTTAAAATCTCTTTCCACACTATTAATACAACCCAACTGCATAGATGATCCGATGCATAGTAGATAATCTTAAACCATCCATTTCTAGGTACCTTCCACTAAGTTATGGATGTTACAAGGTGTGAGCTCCTGCTCACTGGGACCCCTTCCCAGTGATGGAGCTCGGCTGAAACATTAGCCCCCTTCGGTCAGCCTTGTTGGTGATGTCACTGCTCTGGGAGCAACTGCCGACGTCAAACACCACCCCGTACGTCCCTCCTCCCTCTGGCTGGAGGAGCCAATGGCTTCTCCCCCACTCGACCAGCCATCCCCACCAATACCATCTGGTGAGGAGGAGGGGGGAGAGAGCCCCTGAAGCTCCAGAACAAGACAGGAAAACGTTAATCCCATCCCAGCAGCCAGTCAGTGAAGTCAACCGCGAGCCTAGCCCATTGAACTGAACTGTACGACCCGGGACATCAGTGTCGCCACACAAATCTTCTCATCGCCACACTCATCTAGAGGTTACCTTCGGGCCAGAAACGTGAGTGCACAAACTAAATTACTAAATACATTGGCCAATAGTATTAGTGACAAAAGGTGTAGAAGTAAGCAGTGCAAAACATACTCTAAAAACATAACCATAACAGTATTTGCCACAAAGACTTTGAATTTTAACTGTTTTCTTCAAGTAAAACTTGAACATTTACGATTGATTATTGGAATTAAGACACGGCTTGTAATCTGAAACACAAACTGATAAACGATTCTGTAAAGATATTGTGGTGATGGGCACCTAGACACCATGAATATAAGTAGTTTAGGAGATATGTTTATTAGTAGTTAAATAAAAAGTTCACTTTGATTCTTGAAAGCGACCAACGTGCGTATTATTTTCGTTGTCTTAATTCTACGGTCATAATACTGGTGTCAGAAGTTAGCGAAAAATGGAAACACGGTCACGTTCACGAACAAATCGACATCCTGAAGAGGGGGAGGGAGGAGATGATGGCCAGGAACTGGGAGCTGGCGCAAGAGATGCAGAAAGGCAGCAAGGTGAGTTACTTGATGTCTGTAGAGCTGAGATGCAAAGTTTGTTACAATCTGAGCTTGCAGGGATACATGAAATGTTGAACGCATTGATGCTTAATGTTCCTGCTTCAGCGCCTGTTCAGCAATCTGACGAGGGGAGTCAGCGACCTTTTACAAAATTGAAGTTGAAACCACAACTGTTCGATGGAAAGGAAGAATGGGATTCTTATCGGGCCCAATTTGAGCTGATATCACGAAAGGAGGGGTGGAATAATGACGAGAAGGTAGCAATGCTGGGAGCGTCTCTCAAAGGTCCTGCACTCACATTATTGACTGAGTTGGGACCAGATATGACATACCATGATTTAGTCGATGCTCTTGAGGTAAGGTTTGGTAATCGAAATCAAACGACACAAAATCTTGCTTTACTACAGACTAGGGCTCAAGGGCGAAATGAAGACTTGAAATCGTTCCATCAGGCAATAAAAGACCTTGCGAGACGAGCATGGCCTGATGCAAGAGGAGGAGCGGCGGAGGATACTGCCATTTTCCATTTTGCTAGGGGTCTGAGGGACTGTCGTCTTTGTGAATTGGTTCTGGGTGCTAGTCCTAAGACAATGGCGAGGGCACTGGAGGAAGCAGTGCGATTGGAGGCTGTACTACAAGTGGCTAGGCCAGATAGGGCACGAAGAGGGGAAGTAATGCAAGAAGAAATAGGCCCTAGGGAAGAAGAAATACAGGGACTTCAAGCTAACGTGGGAGACCAACGGTACAGAGAAGGTTACAGGCATAAAATTGTTTGCTGGAGATGTGATAAGCCAGGACACGTGGCTTATAGTTGCCCAGATCGCCCAAGGAAGAGTTCGGGAAATGCGAGACGGTCGAACTGAAGGGCCTAGGCCAGACCGTGCAGTACCACTTGGCTCGTGTGAAGGTGGCAGCTACCCAGACCATCACTCATGATATTCCTCTGTACAGAAGTACTTCAACCCCTTCACTAGTGCTCCGTGGTAGTTTGAATGGAGTGGACTGCGATTTTATTGTGGACACAGGTGCAACACGGACCATAGTTAGCCTGGCTATCATGGAGAAATGTGGAACCAAAGTTCGTGCCACTGCTTCTATGTTTATTCGGTCCATTTCTGGTGAACGGCTACCAGTCGAGGGTGAGACATTGGTGACATTAGATGTTGGGGATGGAAGGAGTCGAGCTCAAGAGGTTCTCATAGCACAAATTCCTGAAGATTGTGTTCTTGGACTGGATTTCCTTATTGCCCAACACTGTGTCATTGATCCGGCTAACGGGACAGTCAGAATTGGTAACCGAAAACTGAAGGCATTGAATGTTTTGGATGCTATGTTAACTGAGGTTTCCGAGATTGGTGAGGAATTTCATGAATTGAACACAAACTTAGCATCAAGGGAGGAGCAAGATGCTAGTAATGATAATGAATGTCCACCACATCTTCGCGCATTGTGGCAAGAGACCATGGGGAGGCTCAAGTTGGAAGAGAGAAGAATAGTAGAAGATTTGCTCAGGGAGTTTAGTGATGTTTTTGCAAAGAATGGAGCTGACATTGGCAGTATCAAGGGATGCACACACATGATAGATGTAGGAGAGAGTTCCCCAATACGGCAAACACCTAGACGGATTCCACCTCATAGGTTGGAAGAAGTAGAAAAGCTAGTTGAGGAAATGGAAGCTAATGGTGTCATAGAACCTTCACTCAGTCCTTGGGCTAGTCCTATAGTGTTAGTGAAGAAGAAGGACGGAAGCACAAGATTCTGCATTGATTACAGGAAGCTGAACTCTGTGACCAAAAGGGATTCTCATCCAATGCCCAGAATTGCAGAGCTAGTGGGTGCACTGGAAGGGAGCATCTGGTTTTCCACTTTGGATTTACAAAGTGGATACTGGCAGATTCCAATGGCTCCTTGTGACAAAGAGAAGACCGCATTTTGTACCCCAAGGGGGTTATGGCAGTTTAAAGTCATGCCATTTGGCCTGTGTAATGCCCCAAGTACGTTTCAGAGAGCTATGGGAGGGGTCCTAAGGAATGAGATTCGGTCAGGGAGAGTCAAGGTCTACCTCGACGATGTGTTAGTTGATAACCACTCCTTCTCAGATCACATCACCTGGCTGAAGAGAGTGTTCACAGTCCTAAGGGAGGCTGGAATCAAACTCAATCCAAAAAAGTGCAAATTGTTCCGGAGAGAGGTGGGATATCTAGGTGTAGTTGTTTCGAAAGATGGAATCACCACAGACCCAGGAACCACAAAGCGTGTTTTGGATTGGCCACGTCCTTTGAATGTGAAAGAGCTGCAATCATTCTTATCGCTCTGCTCATATTATCGGGCATTTATTCCTCAATTTGCAAAGAGAGCAGCTCCATTATATGCACTGCAGAATAAAAACACTGATTTTGAGTGGAGGCCAGAATGTGATGAAGCATTTGCTGATATCAAGTCAGCACTGACCACACCACCAGTGTTGGGACACCCTGTACCAGGAGCACCCTTTGTACTGGATACTGATGCCAGTGATCGGGGAGTAGGGGCTGTCTTGTCGCAGATACACGGTGAGCGTGAGGTAGTCTTGGCTTATTACAGTAGATGCTTATCCAAAACAGAGAGGAATTATTGTGTCACTCGAAAAGAATTACTGAGCCTCGTGTGTGCATTGCGGCATTTTGATTCTTATGGGCTGGGTAGTGGGGAGCCATTTGTTGTGAGGACAGACCACGCATCACTCCAGTGGTTGAAAAACTTCAAGGAACCCGATGGCCAGCTAGCACGATGGTTGGATGTCATCACGCCATATAATTACCAGATACAGCATAGGGCGGGACAGCAGCACCAAAATGCTGATGCATTGTCACGTCGACCATGTGCGGCCAATGACTGTAAATACTGCCTGCGTCAAGAAGAAAAGGCGAGAAGTATTGATATCCGGCGGACACAAGTCATAGTGGAAAAAGACTGGGGAGACAAACAGAGGAAGGATGAAGAGATAGCACCTGTCATCACCTGGGTTGAATCAGGGACTAAGCCATCGTGGCAAGATGTGAGCAGTTATTCACCAGAAACCAAAGCAATGTGGGCCATGTTGGACACTCTCAAATTGGTCAAAGGGTTGCTGGTTCGCAATTGGGAGAATGCTAATGGCACAAAAGTTGTAGAGCAGGTCATCGTGCCAAAGGAACTTCGCCAGCAAATTTTGTTGAATGCTCACAATTTTGGTCATTTTGGACGAAAACGCACACTGAGTGAAATCCGGCTACGGTATTACTGGTCAGGCATGACCAAAGACGTCAGGATGATTTGTGCTACTTGTCAAATCTGTGGTAGACGGGGAAAAGGGAGACCAAGTGCAAAAGCGCCAATGCAAACATATGTCACAGGTGCACCATTTGAGAGGATCTGTGTTGACGCACTGGGACCATTGCCAACAACTGAGAATGGTAATAAGTACATCATAGTGGCTATAGATACTTTCACCAAGTGGCCAGAGGCTTTCCCTGTTCCAGATATTCAAGCAACCACAGTGGCGAGAGGACTAGTTGATGAAGTATTTTCTAGATTTGGTGTTCCTCGAGAGCTTCATACAGATCAGGGGACGAACTTCGAAGCTGACTTGTTCAAAGAGGTGCTAGAGATGTTGGGAGTGTTCAAGACACGAACTAGCCCAATGCGACCCCAGAGTGACGGGCAAGTTGAACGCTTTAACCGCACTCTCAGAGAAATGTTGGCTAAAGTTGTTGGCGATAATCAGAGAAGCTGGGACCGCTGTTTGTCATCTCTACTGTTAGCCTACAGGGGTACCCCACATGCGGCAACTGGGTTTTCACCAGCAGCATTAGCACTAGGAAGAGAGCTCACCTTACCCATTCATCTGCTGATGGAGCCGGCGCCTGGATTTGAAACGCGGAATGAATATACACTTGAGCTTCATAGCAGATTGCGAGAAATGCACGAGTTGGCAAGGAAGAAATTACGCTTAGCTGCGGAGGATTGCAAACGCCGATATGATGTTCATGCTAAGGAACCTCGCTACAAGCCTGGGGACAAAGTGTGGTACTACTGGCCTGAGAGGAAGGTGGGAAAGTGCCCCAAACTGCAGAGCCCATGGAGAGGACCCTGCCAAGTGGTGAAGAAGATCTCTGAAGTGGTATTCAGAATTCGCTTGCCTAATGGGAGATGAAGAGTCATCCATGCGGACAAGCTCTCCCCTTACACAGAGCTGAAGAGAGAAGAAGGGAATGGTGTGGTGATGGGCACCTAGACACCATGAATATAAGTAGTTTAGGAGATATGTTTATTAGTAGTTAAATAAAAAGTTCACTTTGATTCTTGAAAGCGACCAACGTGCGTATTATTTTCGTTGTCTTAATTCTACGGTCATAATAATATTCTGGAAATAACCTTTTGTACAATTGTAGTCAAAATATTGTCTCAAGCCTTCAGCTCAACATCCCCACACATTAGGTGTGTCGACATTTGTTCCTATTAGCATAATAAAAGTGCCTATTACTTGTACCCTGTAGTTGTTTACTCGAGTATACCTGGTTTCACACATCATTAACGAGGCAAGTGCATCGCCACACCTCGAAGTTTGTGCATTAGGTCCCTTCAGGACATCACTTCAGCCCATCAGCCTCGGACACACTTGTGTACCATATCTCAAATTTGCCCTTCAGGCTTTCACTCTTTCAGCACCACATCTCCACGAGCTTCTTGAAGTCGCCACGCAAAGTTGCCACAGGTAACTATCATTCGCTACCCTAATATAGTAATAGTGTTTCGATATTTGTTTGTTCTCAAAACCCCCCCATTCCGAACTCGTGCAACGTTTGGTGTTTGTGTTCGGTGACTCAGTCAACGAAGACGACCCCTAAGCGCCCCATACCCCTTTTGGTGGCTCTAATAACCGTCAAAGCGTGGGGTCAAAGCTTACAAAGGATTTCACATTTGCGCATGCGCACAATACTTTCAATTTGGGGGCACTGATTTTCATAGGGGACTATCTACACGCCAACCTGCATAATCCCGAAAATGTCATGAAAATCGGGTGAGAAATGGAGAAGTGGCTTTTTTTTTTGTTTTTTATAAACTTTATTATTTTAAGGAAATAGTACATACAGTTAGGGATACAGAAGAATTCAGTAAGGCAAAGCCCTAATTAACGTGACACTTGAGGTTATGTGCGATTCAGAATTTCGTTCTCTGATTATTACTCGTATTTAGTACATAAAGTTATAATAAGACAATAAATAGTTCGTTTATAAGATTAGCGAAACAGTTACAGGTTAGTATGATGTTAGTTATAATTTATTATAGTTATTATATTGTTATTTTTTTTCCCCACTTCAGTCAAGCGTTCTTAGTAGGTCTTGTGGTCGTTTTTTTTCTGATTCTCCGTTAAGGTGGTAGTGGCGGAGGTCGTTCGACGATGCTGTGTATGAAGCCGTTTGTATGATTGGCCATCGAGGTTGGTAATCGTAGGTAAGATTCCTTGATGACTTCAGGAACCATAGCGATATCAAGGTCAGAATGCAGAACTGAGTTTCGGAAGAAACCATGGGGCCCCAGTGGTTAGTCACATAACCCTGTTTTGGATCGTTTGCACCTTTTGTACATGGGTTTTGGCTGCGGATCCCCATAGCCTGTAGCGAGATATACAGAAGGCGTTTGGAATGGAGTGGCAGAGCTGATTGACCGTTCATGAGGAGCTTGAGTTGCAGAATTCTGTTGCGGGATCTGGTCACCAGGCCTTGGCCCCGAGTTTTGGCCTGGAGTCCAGAGTGAGCCCTAGATATCTGACACTATCAGAGTTTGGTATCAGTGTGCTGTTTAGTCGGACCAGAGGAGCTCTAACATTTTTGCGGTAAGTGAAATTAACCACCGTGGACTTTGTGGAATTCATACGGACTCGCCATTTGTTACACCACACTCCGACATCATCTAGGATTGTCTGCACATTGGTTTCTGCGTCATCGCACGAGTGACTACCACAAAGAGCAGCAACGTTATCAGGGTCATTTCAAAATTTTTGGTTATTTCTTGTCACGCAGCTTTTGTGAACACTCTATTTGTCTTGGAAATTCAGAATGAGGAATTTCACCGATTTCTGTTTGCATTTTTCCTGAATAGTTAATGGTGTGGGATAGATGAAAATCGGGCTGATCTCGGAAAATAAGTCTCCTGTTATTTTTGGGAGACAATTAAAATTTTTAATTTCAAAACTAACCGGGAAAACAGACGTGCAGCGGGAACACTCGCTGATTGGGCTGTTCGGATCGCCGTCTCCTCCCAGTGTTGCCCATTGGGACGACGAAATCGTGTTTTCTA
This sequence comes from Apolygus lucorum, assembly GCA_009739505.2. Lineage (NCBI taxonomy): Eukaryota > Metazoa > Arthropoda > Insecta > Hemiptera > Miridae > Apolygus > Apolygus lucorum. The sequence continues at coordinate 63,136,653 of CM019182.2, forward strand.
AGAGAAAAGTTATCAAACAAAAACAGAGGAAACTTAATTTTCCCCATCTCGCTTTTTCTATTTTTTTCTTCAGTTTTCGATTTCGAACTTTACTGTTTCATGAAATTTTGCATCTGGGGACTATGTATTCCTCGATCTCAGCGCTTCAAGCGGCCATAAATGAACCAGCCAGCATGACGTCATTTTCCCGGTTTTTTTAAACATTCGTATTTTCTACACTGTTTTGTTTATTCGTAAATTAGGAAGTTCGGGCTGAAAGTTTGCCTTAGGGGGTTTTTAGAGGTGCTGAATCCGATTTTGGGGTCAAAAATAGGAAATTCCGACATGGTGAAATTCCTCATTTTTTCAGGGAGATACAGCAGGTTGGTGTCTACAAAGATCACATAGAATGAATTTCACTAATCAATTAAGTCAGATAATTAAAAATCATTAATGATCCCAATTCTCTCTCCCTACACCTGTCACAAAGGGTAGGTTGGGAACTTTGAAATTTTTTGGAGAACTCTATATTCATATTTTAATCTAAGTAAAAAATGTTATTGGTCCAGGATACTCTCCACTTCAGGAATAAATTAGAAACGAACGAAAATTCCATGAATTGGAAGGGTTTTTGCTATGTTTTGATGCTGTCACAAGGTTTTATTCTCTCTCCCTACAATTTTTTTGAAATGCACGCCCACTCCTGGAAAACGATTATTTTGTGTCATGAAAAACAAAAGTGAACACTGCTGCAAGATGGCTTCCGAAGCTACTGAAGTTTGTTGAATTTCCAAGCTCCCAGTTGTGTGGGTTATGTTGTGAAGTGTTGAAGCTTTGAGAGTAGGTAAATACTTTCTCCATCCCTACAACCACCTCACTCATCAGGGTAAGTGTTCAACTAAACTCAAGTAAGTAAGTGTTAAAGGTAAGTGTTAAACTCAAATTACAATTATGAATGCCATAGTGTTATGTATTTTTTCTAACGTTCAGAATCAATAATGATGAAGCCAGTAGAGAGTGATAACCACACAAATCTCTCTACCTACAACTTCTGGGAACAGGCTGGTTTGTAGGAAGAGAGATGGAATTGCAGGGAGAGAAGTTTTGCTCATGGTTCACCAAGATAATGGTTTAAATTTGAGCTCTTGGTATATATTCTTGGTATTAGTAGTTATCCATAGGTTACATCAGTAATTACAACAACATTTTTTGTGCAGAAGTTCTAGTCAACCTTGAATGAACCGTCTACGTGTGCTGTTCCTTCTACCTCTACTGGACTTCCAGCTTCAGCTAAACCGCCTGAGCCCGGAACACTCACTCCAGGAATGTTCATTTTGGCCAGCTTGAAGAGCGGGTCCCAAAAAAAAATAATATCAGTGGAATCAGTATTTTTCTTTCGATATTCTAGCAATATCTTCAAAATCGATTAAATACTGACCGAAATGCGATCGATGTTTTTCTTCATGTTTGATGGTTGATGGCTTTGCAGACGAGTGATCTAAGTAGAAACACAAACGGTGGATACAGCTTTCGTACAAGTACGCAACCACGAGAGACATTTTATGTCTTTGCGCCCCCTTTCCCCTTCATGTAAAACCTCGTATTGTACTTTTGTTTGTGGAAATTTGATTGTGCTCGTTGATGGTTGCGATGTACTGTACGTAAACATCCATTTAAACAATCACGCTCATACCGCAGCTTGTTGGCAACGCACAACGGAGTGTTTTACGTAATACGATTGGGCAATTTAAATGAATCGAATGTAGCTTCCTGCGTTCAACAGGAGAGAAAAAGGCTTTGGAGCTCACTCAGGTGATCAGTGCACAATCAGGCGCCTTCAGCATTCTCCATTGACCCTGCCTCTCAAATGTCAGCTTCCTACGTTCAACAGGAGAGGAAATGGCCTTGGAGCTCACTCAGCTGATCAGTGACTACTCAGGCGCCTTCAGCATTCTCCATTGACCCTGCCTCTCAAATGTCAGCTTCCTACGTTCAACAGGAGAGGAAATGGCCTTGGAGCTCACTCAGCTGATCAGTGACCACTCAGGCGCCTTCAGCATTCTCCATTGACCCTGCCTCTCAAATGTCAGCTTCCTACGTTCAACAGGAGAGGAAATGGCCTTGGAGCTCACTCAGCTGATCAGTGACCACTCAGGCGCCTTCAGCATTCTCCATTGACCCTGCCTCTCAAATGTCAGCTTCCTACGTTCAACAGGAGAGGAAATGGCCTTGGAGCTCACTCAGCTGATCAGTGCACAATCAGGCGCCTTCAGCATTCTCCATTGACCCTGCCTCTCAAATGTAAGCTTCCTACGTTCAACAGGAGAGGAAATGGCCTTGGAGCTCACTCAGCTGATCAGTGACCACTCAGGCGCCTTCAGCATTCTCCATTGACCCTGCCTCTCAAATGTCAGCTTCCTACGTTCAACAGGAGAGGAAATGGCCTTGGAGCTCACTCAGCTGATCAGTGACCACTCAGGCGCCTTCAGCATTCTCCATTGACCCTGCCTCTCAAATGTCAGCTTCCTACGTTCAACAGGAGAGGAAATGGCCTTGGAGCTCACTCAGCTGATCAGTGACCACTCAGGCGCCTTCAGCATTCTCCATTGACCCTGCCTCTCAAATGTCAGCTTCCTACGTTCAACAGGAGAGGAAATGGCCTTGGAGCTCACTCAGCTGATCAGTGACCACTCTGGCGCCTTCAGTATTCTCCATTGACCCTCCCTCTCAAATGTCAGCTTCCTGCGTTCAACAGGAGAGGAAATGGCCTTGGAGCTCACTCAGCTGATCAGTGACCACTCTGGCGCCTTCAGCATTCTCCATTGACCCTGCCTCTCAAATGTCAGCTTCCTACGTTCAACAGGAGAGGAAATGGCCTTGGAGCTCACTCAGCTGATCAGTGACCACTCAGGCGCCTTCAGCATTCTCCATTGACCCTCCCTCTCAAATGTCAGCTTCCTACGTTCAACAGGAGAGGAAATGGCCTTGGAGCTCACTCAGCTGATCAGTGACCACTCAGGCGCCTTCAGCATTCTCCATTGACCCGCCCTCTCAAATGTCAGCTTCCTACGTTCAACAGGAGAGGAAATGGCCTTGGAGCTCACTCAGCTGATCAGTGACCACTCAGGCGCCTTCAGCATTCTCCATTGACCCTGCCTCTCAAATGTCAGCTCCCTACGTTCAACAGGAGAGGAAATGGCCTTGGAGCTCACTCAGCTGATCAGTGACCACTCAGGCGCCTTCAGCATTCTCCATTGACCCGCCCTCTCAAATGTCAGCTCCCTACGTTCAACAGGAGAGGAAATGGCCTTGGAGCTCACTCAGCTGATCAGTGACCACTCAGGCGCCTTCAGCATTCTCCATTGACCCTGCCTCCGTAACGCTTTAAAGGGATCTGTTGGATGACGATACCTATTTTCCTCTCACGATCATGTTGACATCTCATTTGTTACTCACATCATACTCGTATGTTAGTAAACATGCGCATAATTCAGCTTTCCGTACAGGTGCATTCATATTAGGGACCGTGTACCATGTTTAATAAATTGAGAGCTTTCCAATGAGTGGTGAACGATTTTTGTGGAGTGGAGAATGAGGAAGTTAGTTTTCCCTAGGAACGATTGGTTGTACGTGAAAATCATCAGAAAATTTCCGCGTGACGCTCCCCTCGTTACAATGCCCGCATGACGATTTTTCATTTATGGGCCATAGTAAAGACATAAAATGTCAAAAAATAATTCTATTAATAACTACTAATCAATCCGGGGGTGATGATTTTCATAGGGGACCATCTACAAGGCAACCCGTACAATTCCTGAAAATTTCATCAAAATCGGATGAGAAATGAAGAAGTTTTTGCTGTGGCAAGGATTTCATGACAGACAGACAGACACGGAACCAAAATTGTTCAGGAAGGGCTAAAACGTAAAACGCGAGTAGAAATTTGGATTTTGGAGAACATTTTTTTTCTACCTAGAAAAGTGAAAACAAAGCTTCCGAGACCTTGGTAGATTCGGAAGGAAAATATTACGCTTTATCACCATGTTTGCAGCAACGATACTAATAATGTCGATGGTACTATTGTAGTAAAAAATGGATTACGGCATTTCCGGAGATCCATGCACAGTTTGAGGTTAATGACAATGATATTCGAGTCATAAATATAGTAGATTTTGTTCAGGTTTGCAGTTCCCAATAGTGCAGTTCCCATTAGTTTGACATTTTTGGATTTTTGATCCTTACCTCATTTTATGTTAGCTAGGCTCTGATTCCCAAATGTTGGACACTGGTGTGAGCTGCCGCTCACTGAAATACCACCAACAGTAGCGGAGCTGGGCTAAGTTAGCTTCCCTCCTGAGTCTCCCCAGACGCCACCTCCAGCCGAGCGTCCAACTCCCCGACGAGGAGGGACAGCTGTCCTCCTCGTCAACCAATGAAATCCCTCCACGACCAACATCTTAGTGGAGGGTGGGGAGACACAACGGAATTTCCAGAAGATTCCACGTCTTCGTCTAGTCCAGTTCAAACCTTGAGACAGAATGGTAGCCGCGAGCCTGACCCACTACTCTTCTGCTCTCCTCCCCCAGTCTCCCTTGTGCGCACACGATTCAACCACAAAGTCGACTTAAATTCAGTCTGTCCTCTCACCGCGAAGTCCCAGCTGCTCCAGTGAAGAGACGACCTTACAACATCCGCCACGAATCTAACGGATTTCCTACGGGCCCCGTCAGAGTGAGTGAACAAACCATTTTTACTATAAAGCTTTGGCCAAAGTAGTGCAGTGATAGAAAGTAACCATACTAGTACTGTAGACACAAAACCGAAACGAAACCTTACTATAACGCTGAACTGCTTTTGTTGATGATATTGGACTTGAACATTGATAATCGAGAATGGAAACGATTTGTAACGAATGCCAGAAACTGTATAAACATACTATTATTGTGACCATTTCATGCCTATTTTGAATCGCCCTTCAGGCCTTGTCTTTTCTTATGCTTCACACGATTGCCTCAAAACTTATTAATAAAACGAAGCTAGTAGTTGCTAAACTTGTAGTTTTCCTTGTCTTCCCTTGGTTCAGATAACGAGTACGAGGAACGTGCATCGACACACCTCAGGTTCATTTCATAAAATCCCTTCAGGATCACGTAATAAGCCCCTCAGGCCAGACACACTTGTGTTCTGTTGCAATTTTCAGCGCCCTTCAGGCAACACCGATTCGACACAACCTCGCCACGAGAGCTCCAAAATTGTCTACACCTCGCCACAGGTAATTATAATCACGCTACCCTTTAAATTAACTTTAGTAATCAGTGTTTTGGTATTTGCTTTTTCTCTTCCCCCACAGAACTCGTGCCGAAATTGTTCAACGATTAACGACACAGTCGTAACTCGTTGAACGATACACTCACGCCTTGGGGACAGTGGTAGGTTTAACCCCCTCCCTCTGTCAACAACGCGAGAGTACGCAACAGCCTACACTATTGTTTTATTATTTTCAATAATGAACCTTTGGAATCGAGCGTTTTTGTAAGAATTTTATTATTAAGAAACTGAGTTTCCTAAGTATTATCAAGAAACCGAGTTACCTATGTATTACGTAGAAACTGAGTTACCTATGTATTACGTAGAAACTGAGTTACCTATGTACTATTAAGAAACTGAATAAAATTCTTCCCTCCCTTCAATGGCAAAATTCGAAATTCAGGCGACAAAGTGAACTACCAGATAGAGATTTCCGCTTCGAATAAAACAAGAACCACGAAAATCGGTTGAAAACTAAGGCCCACGCGGACTACACAAGATTTTGTCTCACACACACAAATGCAGACATACACCTATGGTTTTTTCGCGGATTTGGATTCAGAATGGTCTAAAACGGATTAGTGTGTGTGGTTATTTTTTTCCTGTTGACTGTTGTTCAACTTTACCCCAGATCAATCGCTTAAGGATGCCCAAGTCTTACTTATCACAGAACACACATAGGCAATAGGAATTAAATCTTGAAAGCCCCACCTTCTGCTCTCCCTGATGACAATCTAAATTATCGTAAAAACTGTGGAAATTCTTTGGTATGACACTTTAACTGCTGCAGATGATTATGATTGTCCAGCTTAATTTTCAGAGGAGATGAATATAACTTTCCAGTTAATCCACCAGTAGACTTCTTCAAGTGCATTTCCAACCCTCTGACCCTCTTGAACTCTCCAACGCTCTTTGACTTACAGGTTACTGGACATGGCCACAGAGAAGAAATGAAATGAAAGCGGGGGAATTCGGCTTCACCTGATCAAATGCTACCCAAAGATTTAAAATCTCAAAGAGTCTTTGAAGTCCACGTAATACGTGGTTTTACACTTTTACTATCGATATACCAGAACACCATAGTACCACCAGAGTACCTAGATGAAAAAAACGTCTGCCAAGTTGGGTGGGCAGTATAGCTTCCTCACTCATTGTAACATGGACGTATAGAATCAGTTGGCGAAAAAATTATGATTCAAAGAGTTATTGAATACCAAAATATTAGCGGTCCACCGTCTAGGACCTAACCCACACAATCCCTGAAAATTTCATCGAAATTGGTTGAATAGTTGCGGAGTTTTGGTTGTAACAATAAATTTAAAGTTCGCGCATGCGCAGCGGCTATTGCTTGACCAATCTGATTGAAACTTATAGGGTGTCTCTTAGAAGTTAGTCCCTAACTAACCTCCAAATTTGAGCAAAATCGGTTCATTAGAAACCGAGAAACCGAGGTTCCAGGAAATTCACGTTTGCGCATGCGCACTCGCTCCTATTGGTCCGAAGGTGCTGAAATTTATAGGGGACCGTCTAGGACCTAACCCGCACAATCCCTGAAAATTTCATCAAAATCGGACCACAGGTTAGTATAGTTTTGCCCGGGACAAGGATTGACCACAGACAGACAGACAGACCGACAGACAGACAGACACGGAACAAAAATTGTTCGGGAAGCTCTAAAACGCAAAAAGCAAGTGGAAATTTTGATTTTGGAGGACATTTTTTTTTTTTCACTTCTTTCACGAATACAAAGCTTCCCTACCTTCGGTAGTGAGGAAGCAAAATCTGAGTTCATTCCGATTTTTCAGAACTGTTCCTCTCAGCTGTTCAATTGTTCAGAGCTGTACTTCTCAGAAATTCCCCTGAGTGGATAGGGAATTCACCGTTTTTATTCTTTTCCTCGATCCACAATGGGGAATTTGCCTCACATTTTTTTTTTTTTTTTCGAATGAGGGTTTATTTTTATGGAATAAAACCATAGTGAGCTGCTCGAAAACGCATCCAAAAAATTTAGAGAATTTAAGGAAGATGGAAATTTTAAATGTGGTGGCAATGTGTAAGAGGCAGCCATGTTTGAAACGTGACGGATATTCTACCAATCTGACTTCAAAGGAGGTTCTGTGGCGCTCACCACAGAAGCGGAACATACACGAACTTTTAGCTTCCGAGTAGTGCGTACAAGAGTGCGCCGCGAACTGGCAGGAAGAACCCAGACACAAAAGTGACGAAAAGAAACAATATTACTCACTTTTTTACAATACGATTCTATCTACTAGTTTATCAAGCATTATTTGTCTTCATCTTCTCTTATTTAGTTTCAAGATTTGAATCACATTATTCGAGTAGCCATTTCACTGGATCGTTTTGTGTGGCGGTGCTAGAACTGTCTGTTGTCGGAGTTGTTTTCGCGTCGTTTTTTTTTTTTTTTTCGTATGACGTCAACAATATTCCTCGATTTTCGCGGTGTTTTGTAACAGAGGTTCACTTGTTTAGTCATTTTCTCCTACGGTAATTTTTTCCCCTTGGTTATTCCTAGTGTTACCTAAACGTTATTCTAGGGCCCTATTATAGGATTTGACTTGAAATTCCAGAATCTAAAATTGAGGCAAATTCCCCATTAAGTAAAAATATAGGCCAAAACGTTGAAACCATCCGAATCTTAAAGAAAGTAGATTGAAAACGTTGGTGAATCCGACCCATAGATATTTGATTTCATATTTTTCATGATTGAATCATTTCGTAACTAGGTGAAACACAAAATCTTAGTTTAATGCGACCGACCTCGTAGCCTTTATAATGACAACCATTACAATATTTCTGTATTACTCTCTACAGGGTGTAACGGTTAAGGTCGTACCAACGGCCAGGGTTCGATTCTACAACTAATTTGTGACTTTTTTTGTCTCGTGACTTTTTTTTCTTAACCCCCTTAAAATCGGACTTTTTTCACTTTTAAGATTTTTTTCGTATTGTTGACCTTACGCCATTAAAACAGCCATAACTCCCTTGTTTTTCAATCAAAATTCAAATGTAATTATACCGTTGGAAAGAGCATTAAATTCTCTATCTCCATAGTGTTAAATAAAACTTTTTAAAGAAGACTAGAATGTTGAAAAAAGGGCACAAATAGTAAAATCTCGAAAATCTCGGAAATTTTTCGTTTTTTCAAACGTTTGTAACACTAACTGAAACTGCCGGTTAAGTTCACACTGTAATCCCAAAAGTTGGCCAAAAATTTCAGCTTTCCAACGGTATGGTCATAAAATTGTTTACAGTAGACTGATGGTGTAAAATCCTCGTTCCCGTGCCAAAAACCATGGATCTTCCAGTGTAAATCGACGTTTCGCGAAAATCAGCATTTTTACCCTAAAATGAGTTAGGCAGCCATCTTTTCGTACTTTGTCTCACTGAGTCAAATGATGACACAAGACTTATCGAAAAAGCAGTCACTGATATCTTGTCCAATTCACTTTTCGAAAATTGTCTTAATTTCTGTTAATTTGTATGCCAATTTTTTTTATTACTAGATCGGCAAGTTAAACGTTACTACCGTTGACAATAAGGTCGACGGTATGTTTTTAAACATTTTTTGAACATTAAACATGTTTTTAAACAAGCAAGTAATCAAACCACCCTGTTCATAATAACACTAGGTTCCGAACATCAGATTAATTATCTGATCAGTGATCAGTTCGTGACCTGCCTACACATCTACTTGTATCATGGCAACTTTTTCCAATCAAGAGTGCATACTCATGCCGATATGCTGCTGGTTTATGGTTTCAAAAACCAAAACGCCAGTGAAGCTGTACGGGAATACCAGCGGCGGTTCCCACACAGGCGCGTAGCCTCCAAAAACGTGTTTTCAAGGGTATGTAACCGGCTGACTCTGCTGTTCATGTTTTGTGTTCTGTGCAAAGGGGATTTATGTCATTTAGCTCACCGGATTACAACTGTAAGTATTGAATCCTTCCTTCAATAATAATTGTGTCTTCCATCTACTTGAAAGGCTTATCCCATTCATACAGAAAATGAGATTGGTTTTGTTTGTTATTGATATCTTCCAGTTTTATGAACAGCTGCTGCTGCTTCTGCTGCTGCTTCTGCTGCTGCTATTTTGTTTTATACAGGTTATTATGAACAGGGTGGTTTGATTACTTGCGATGACGGGAGGAGGATGGACATTAAAAACATACCTTTGACCTTATTGTCAACGGTAGTAACGTATAACTTGGCCGATATAGTATTAAAAAAAATTGGCAAACAAATTAACAGAAATTAAGACAATTTTCGATAAGTCTTGTGTCATCACTTGACACAGTGAGACAAAGTACGAAAAGATGGCTGCCTAACTCACTTTAGGGTAAAAATGCTGATTTTCGCGAAACGTCGATTTACTCTGGAAGATCCACGGTTTTTGGCACGGGAATGAGGATTTTACACCATCAGTCTACTGTAAACAATTTTATGACCATACCGTTGGAAAGCTGAAATTTTTGGCCAACTTTTGGGATTACAGTGTGAACTTAACCGGCAGTTTCAGTTAGTGTTACAAACGTTTGAAAAAACGAAAAATTTCCGAGATTTTCGAGATTTTACTATTTGTGCCCTTTTTTCAACATTCTAGTCTCCTTTAAAAAGTTTTATTTAACATTATGGAGATAGAGAATTTAACGCTCTTTCCAACGGTATAATTACATTTGAATTTTGATTGAAAAACAAGGGAGTTATGGCTGTTTTAATGGCGTAAGGTCAACAATACGAAAAAAATCTTAAAAGTGGAAAAAGTCCAATTTTAAGGGGGTTAAGAAAAAAAGTCAAAAGACAAAAAAAGTCACAAATTAGTTGAAGAATCGAACCCTGGCCGGTTGTACGACCTTAACCGTTACACCCTGTATAAATCAAGTATTTATTGTATTCATCATGGTAGGTGGGGCTCCATGTGACTTACTATTTCTTACTAGTTATAATTTTGCCTACTTTTTACATCAAAAGCTGACACTGGTGTTACTTGAGTTAACTTACTTACTTACTTAGTTAAGGAAATATCAGAGAAAGGTATATAATATTGTATAGGTATTCTGTGAACCGGCGATTTTTCGATTAAGAGGAACGGTACACGTGCAGATCGCTAACTCAGAAGTGGAGAACCAAGAATATTTCGTTATCGCTTACTTCCGGTACGGTTTCTTGACTAACTTACTTGACAGTTTCTTGTATCGTTCATCGTCCGATCCAAGTTTATCTGTCAGGCCGATGATCGTTGTAAATACGTTGGCAGTACCTTCGGCGTTCTCCAAATCACCATCGGACTGGAAACGGAGAAAATTTGCGTTACGCACGTCACATCACGGTTATCCCAGCAGTTTTGCAGAGCTAATAAAACCAAAAAAAGGATCATAGATACATTTTGTCATACTTACCGACAAAATCGCGCCATCCTCGTTCAAAACCAAGTAACCAAGAAGGTCAGGGACACGCTCAAACAATTTCATTTCGAAATATTTTTCACTTCAATAACTACATGGAAACTGTTTGGAATTTCAATAACTTGAAATAACCAACAAGCAACAATGCAAAATAATCACCCATCCCTTATCAACGTTGAGATGATTTATGATAAGATAACAGAAGTATTCACAAAGGAACTGTTCAATGGTGTAATTTAAGCTGTTATCCTACTCTACTACATGTACCCTTAATTCAAAATTGTATTTTTAGTAAAGACTAAGTGATTGAATTGATTTAAAACGTTATTTTTATACCGAAAAATAAGGGATTTCTATAAAAAAAGGAAGCTCCAGTTGTAGTTTTCTCTTTTCAGTTTCGTTATTTTGAATTAGGCGGGAAATTCATTGGCCACACTACGACAATTTTCTCGAGGAAAGTTATAGAAATCCAATATTTAAGACAAATTTGGTTTTTCTACTTCTTGTTTGTTTTTTTTTCGATGCGAAATACTTTTATTTTTCCAAAATTGATTCTCAACTTCAAACGAAACTTCGGACGTGGTCCGCCATTTTGAATCTAGTTGGCATCAGTTTATTTACTTTCTTTTACAAATCGCACCACGCCGACTTAATTCATTCCCGGAGGGTTTAAATTTTATCGAAGGTAATCCATCAAATATTTGGTACAAACCCCGTAAATTAATGGTTAATCAATTGTGCAGATTGTGTGGTTTAAGAAATTTACCCTCTCGACTGGGGTTTCGACGATTTGTTAGCAGTTTTGCACTTCTCCCCGGCCGTCTTCTCCATCTTTCTTCTAACCTCGTAGTCCGTGTCGCTCCTTACCTGCATCACAGTGAAACGTGTTCTTGTGTTCCTTATATTTTTCAATTAATACTAGTTTTTATTCCGTTTTCTTCGTCGAGGTACGTATCATTATGCTGCTGGTTGTTATTCATTCATGATTGCTCTCCAAGTGTGTGTTTTGGTGTCTGCACTGAACGCCTTTTTTGTTTTTGAAGTTTGACAATATTGATGTAGTTTCTCCTGTCTGGGTCATATTCTGCACCATCAGGGAAAAGATGATTCTGAATGCATTTCGCTCTATGGACATCCTGTTATGGACATGGACAGGTGGATTGCAGGCTAGCATTATTGCATCCCGACATTCTCAATCTTGTCCATGTTGGAATACCTCTCTTGTTTCACATGTGTTTTCATTATTCGTTGTTCTTGTTGATGTTCCAAATTCGCACGGAGTACTTGTTGAGTCTTATGTATGCATTGATCCCTCATAACTCTGGAGGTTGTGAAACATCCTATTGTGTGCCTTTCCTTGTGTTGTGTTATGGAGTAGGTTCATTGAGGGACTCTAATATCTTTCTATTGTCGTGTTTTATTAATCATTCTACTCTCTTCCCATAATTAATCAAACTGGCAGTTGGTCGCACTATCGTGCCTCGCTGGGGGTATTCTACATCTACACTACTGAGAAGCATCTTGCCAGGCCCACTGTTGATGATATCATTGTTCATTCAAAGAAACCATCATTGATTATTATATATTGAACTGTCATAATGCCTAAAACCCAGCTTATTATTTAATTAATCTTGTCTAGTTGGAGTCATCGTTAGCTTACTACAGCTTATTTCTCGAAGTTCTGATTAGGTAGACTCGAGAGTAAGGTACTTTAAGCTTCTTGCACTCCTGATGTAGTCTTTGCAGGGTGGTGTAGGGAGCCTATGGGAGCTGTGCCTAATAACAGCTTGAATCACTTGAGTTTCGTAGTTCAGATACGAGAAAGTATGGCATCAAAGCTATTAATTCGCAACCTGTTGTCGCCGTATACCTCAGTAGTTGAAGTGCTAAATGGTAAGGTGAAGTCCGAAAAATGCCGTTTCGTAGCCGTGGGAAGCCTCCTGAACCCGAAAGCTCTTCCTAGGTGCTCTTGAACATGAAAGTAAGTTGCAGATCCTGTTTGAACTCGAATCCACCTCCGACATCCGTACATTTATTTCGCAGATAACTTGGCTCCTTTGACCCTGTATGAATCCACGAGGTCTCTTCACCATCAGTCCAAAACCTTCACCTGAAACCTAAAAAAAACATTCTACAATAATTCAATTAAGTACGCCAACTAAAGTTATACAGTCAAATTCGCTTGTTGTCGACTGATATTCAGCTGTTCCAACCCTTGTAAACCGAGTTGAGCTGCTGGAGACCAAGAGTAGGAGATCTCTCTATGAGACCATTTTCTGCTCCTGGAAAGTTGCAGTCACAACATACCTGAATTTTATTCTTCTCCTTCATCAAACTTTGAAATTAACAGCTTTCTTGTTTGTTTCAACAGCATGGTGCGGATGAATGTGCTGAGCGATGCTCTAAAAAGCATCAACAATGCTGAGAAGAGGGGCAAAAGGCAGGTGCTCCTGAGGCCTTGTTCCAAAGTCATCATTAAATTCCTTACTGTGATGATGAAGAAAGGTAAGTTACGCTATTGAATTCGTTATTATTCAGAGTTATTCATATGCAACTATTAAAGTAGAATCATTCTGTGTAAAGGACAAAAATCTTCACCATGAATACCGTCTGAACTCCTGAATTTAACCTCTCTCAGCGAACTTTCTATTAGCTAATTTTCAAAGAAACTGAAGCTATTATTGCAAGACTCCACATTTTTAGACTTTTCACCGAAATCGTTTTAGAACATTCTTGAACGGTTCTTGATGTGTTTCCAAAAACCATAGAAATATAATATAACTATTTAATATGTCGTCGTTCGAGGCCCAGCATGGCACATCTGACATTTTGGCGAAATCGAGTTAAGAACGGTTTCTTATTCAAAATTTCACGCCCGAGCGATTGGCGCTAACAGTTTTTCGATCTGGCCGCTCGTAGCGCTAGTATTTGCGAATTAGTCAGCATAGCATATCTAAAACCACCCAACAGCACGGCACATCTGCACAGAAAGCATGGAAAAATCGTATATGTGCTAGGAAGCGAGGCAAGTTTATTGAGTTTATTGCAATAATTTGAAGTATATAGCGGTTTTTTCCTTTTAGTAATGCTTAATGAAGATTCAATCTTGATTAATAACAAAAAGAAAAGCATAAATCATCGGCATTAGTTAAGAAAATAAGATAAATAAGTTTGAATTGCAAATGTGCTATGCTGCTAGGGTGAAGCTATGTTAGATGTACATTGCTGTTTTGTATTTTATTTCGAACAAAACTTATTTTCGTGAACAAAATCGGTGCCTTTGCAGGAAGAAAGAAGAAACGAAGTTCTCTCATAGTTCCTGTGAGGCAGAACTTAGGCCTACCAAAGTACTTACCCAAAATAATTGTTAATGTTTTCTCAATGAAGAAAATCGGCGTAGTCATTTTCCAAAACTAAGAAGTAGTAAGTCAGAAGTGAAGTGATTTTATTCCTTTTATTCAACTGAAAAGCCTATTCTGATGGTAGATTTTGATAATTATCTGCTAAATGAAATACTAGACATTGTCTCATTACTGTGAAAATCTTGTCAATTCATGTTCATTGACTGGAATATTTACAAATATATAAGTCTTTTCGGGATCTGAAATTTTACTGAAGGTTTAAAAAATATAGTTGAAGTTAATAATATTTAACTGGTTAACCCTAATTGGGCCATGGTATCACTAGCGTCACCGAAAACATCTCAGGAACTCCACAGATATCTCTAAGTGTCACCGGAGTAACCAAAATTAAATTACAACTTTAAATTTAATGGACAGCAGAATTTTTATTCTCAAAATAGGGTTATGAAAAAAATTTCCAAGGAAAACGATGAAAAACATTTTATACATCAATTTTTGATTTCCAATCATTTACAGAAAATTTTTCGAAAAATTCACCTCTGTCCATTAATTTTTAAATTGCAATTGATATCTAGTTAATCTGGTGACACCTTGGGAAAGCTGTGGGATTCCCAAGATGTTTTCAGTGACACTAGTGACACCATGGTCCAATAAGAGGTAGTAATATTTAACTTCAACTATATTTTTTTAAATTTCAGCAAAATTTTAAAACCCAAAACGACTTATATATTTGTAGACATTCCAGTCAATGAACATACGAGTAAATTGACAAGATTTTCACAGCAATGAGACAATGACTAGAATTTCATTTAGTAAATAATTATCAAAACCCACCATCAGAATAGGCTTTTTAGTTGAACAACAGGAATAAAATCATTTCACTTCCGACTTATATTAACACATGTTCGCTTTCCAGTTGAGAAATATTATTTGACAAGAAGGTCAGAGGAATATAACAATAAATTCAGTTCACTTTGGTAACTCCTCATCTCAGTTTTGTAATAAGTAGAAACCCCATTATAAACAATTCATGTTTTATTATTCTGCACTTCGTCCCATGAAATACGTGCATTGCTAAACAATATATTTGATATTGTGAAGCGTCCAATCTGTATAATTCGTAGGAAATAAGAAAGGCACATCACATGAGTGCCATAAGAAAATATACACTCCTAGTAACGCAGGTAAACTGTAGTAAAATTCAAGTCTAGCTTTATGAAACGGATTTTATGCAGATCTCTGTGATCCTTAATAATGTTTCTGTGTTAGCTAAAGAATTTTTGACATTTTCATGTCTTTGCTTTGGCACATAAACTGAAAAATCGTCACGAAAACTTGCTCACGCGATACCAACAAATAAAATAGACTCACTGTGTTGCGTAGAGAACAATCAACTGTTTTCTTATTTTGATGCTTGGGTACATGAACTAACAACCTTACTTTCACACACATGAAAATGTCCCAATGTGTTGCAGACTCGTATGCAAGCATTTATAATTTTTTTCTAATACATACCTACTGCATTTTCCAAGGCTTTTCTTCCCTAGGACTAGGAAAATAGATACCTACCCTAATACTAACGCTGGTAGTAGCAGATGTGGAAGTCAATGTAAAACTTGGACTGTTGGGTTCAATTTTCTTGTCGTTTAAATAAAACAAATTATAAATTAAATTAAATAAATAAAATAAAATAAATTATAAATTGGTACTGTTTCGAGTATATAAACATCTGGTACCTACCTTCCCTGTCTACTTGTCGGGCTGACAAAAAAAGGAATTGCAAGCCTGTTTAAAACTCTATCCTTGGCTTTATAGAGGGAAACCAAATAGATAATTTATTTGAGAACTTAATTTTAGTACAGCAGCATAGGACAACTTCATGTTACCCCTCTGAAAAATAGCACAAATGTTCGACAGCATAGCATATCTAGGGGACGAAATCTGGACAGCATAGCACATCTACGCTAATTTCGAAGGTAGTTCGTTGACAACCAAATTTATTGTAAAATCATGTTGAGCGACCCCAATTAGGCTAGTTTGAACTCAGAAAATAGAGAAAACACGATTACCTTACTCGCAAAACAGTTTTTTGGCTCTCCTGAAAAGTTGGCAAAAGTTACTGTGCCATGCTGGGCCTCGAACGACGATGTGTTACTCCAGACGATAATTCTGTCGCAAAAGTGGTCATAATAACAAACCTACTTATTTCGGCAGTTGAATGTTTTAACTATATACGGCCTATACATATACATGGTACTTCTACACACCTATAGAAATCAGAACAACATCCAACGTAGATCTGAGATCCGTTCATAGGAGACGAGGCAGAGAAATCACCTTCAAACACCGTTCTGTCAATTATCCAGTTCCCAGTCCCGCTTTACATATTTGGGGCCTGTTCTCCTGAACAAAATCCCAAGCTCAATATGTGAAAGCGGTGAATCAAGATTCAAGAGCACTATCAAAGCAGCGCTAACTAGCAATCCATTATACAAAATCGACGATATTCACCAGATAGATTTCAACAAATATATTTTATAAACTACTGATCCTGTATTAATTATTATAATTTTCGACTTGAATGGATGAATACACAATTAATTCTCATCATGCAGCAGAGGAATTTTAGTAAAAGTCTTGCTAGCATCAATAATTTTATAGGTTTTTATATATTTTAGTGGGTGTATATTTTAATTTATTTATTGAAACTCATATTATATTGACTGTGATACTCGTGTGATGCTCCTGTGATTTTTTAACTACTTTATATTTCCGCCCGTGATACTTCTACCAACTGTGATATACATGTGACTTAGGATTAACTTGTTGATTATTGTTACAAAGTTATTAATTTTTATTGTTGTATCAATTTCGGGATTTAGCATCAATTTTTTATTTGTGCGGATAGGGGGATTCATGTCGGGTGGTCTGGTCGGCCCGGGGGCGGCTCGCCTGGCGTGTTCTTAAGTGTATAAACACGTTAGGGTTGCCTCCTAGTGATAGGAGGCAACCCCGAGAGCCGTCAAGGTGGGTGGGCCCGGGTCCGGCTGGGTCCAAACATTTTTTCATCTTCATATCCCTCTCGTGTACAAGGAGCGGGCTGCATTATGAAAGTAACGAAAAGCACACGAGTTCCTCATTTTTGACCGACTTCATGCGCGGCGAAGCCGCGCCGAAGGAAGGAGGTATACAGTTTGGTGTGTCATGGGACGACGATTTTTAAAACATTGTGTATAATATGCACCTACTATTAATTTCTAATTACCTATGTATTATACTTCCATTTAATTAATTTATATTTTAACTGACGCATTCATGTCCTTGTAGACAAAGAATAAAGATCTATCTATCTAAAACTAAAAAACGAGTTCGTTGGCCAGGAATTTCGGAAAACCCTAAGGGGTCAAAAATGGGGAATTTGCCTCACATTTTTTTTTTTTTTTTTTCGAATGAGGGTTTATTTTTATGGAAAAAACCATAGTGAGCTGCTCGAAAACGCATCCAAAAAATTTAGAGAATTTAAGGAAGATGGAAATTTTAAATGTGGTGGCAATGTGTAAGAGGCAGCCATGTTTGAAACGTGACGGATATTCTACCAATCTGACTTCAAAGGAGGTTCTGTGGCGCTCACCACAGAAGCGGAACATACACGAACTTTCACCTTCCGAGTAGTGCGCCACGAACTGGCAGGAAGAACCCAAACACAATATTAAAAATAAAAACAATATTACTCACTTTTTTACAATACGAATCTATCTACTAGTTTATCAAGCATTATTATTCTTCATCTTCTCTTATTTAGTTTCAAGATTTGAATCACATTATTCGAGTAGCCATTTCACTGGATCGTTTTGTGTGGCGGTGCTAGAACTGTCTGTTGTCGGAGTTGTTTTTGCGTCGTTTTTTTTTTTTTTTTTTTTTTTTTTTTTTTTTTTTTTTTTTTTTTTTCGTATGACGTCAACAATATTCCTCGATTTTCGCGGTGTTTTGTAACAGAGGTTCACTTGTTTAGTCATTTTCTCCTACGGTAATTTTTTCCCCTTGGTTATTCCTAGTGTTACCTAAACGTTATTCTAGGGCCCTATTATAGGATTTGACTT
The DNA here is from genome assembly GCA_009739505.2 of Apolygus lucorum. Lineage (NCBI taxonomy): Eukaryota > Metazoa > Arthropoda > Insecta > Hemiptera > Miridae > Apolygus > Apolygus lucorum. The sequence continues at coordinate 63,154,827 of CM019182.2, forward strand.
GAAATTCCAGAATCTAAAATTGAGGCAAATTCCCCATTCAAGGAAAGAATAATGACGTTGCAGTTTAAGAACTTAACATGACAATAATAAATTAGTAATACTGGAGACAACTTCCATGCTAACCAGTCCAGAAGATAACTTCCCGCTCAAGAGCCATTCCATGAACCATTCTCAGTCCATGGAAGTAGTAAGGGCGCTTCCAGGTACAACATGGAACAGAACTGAGAACAAGATCCATGCTTCCCGGTCCAGTTCCATCCTCACCAATCAGAATGATCAGATTGATGAGATGATTGATCAGATCATTCTGATTGGTGAGGATGGAACTGGACCGATGGAAATGATTCTCTTCCCGGTCCAGAGCCATTTCAAGTTATCTTATCAGTCCGTGGAACTGGACCGGTAAGGGTCGAGTTTTTGTCATTGCGTGGAACCGTTCCAACCTGATACTCGGTTCCACAGTCCCTGTACAGCTGTACCGACACACCTCTGAAGCTTGGTTCACATAGGTGCGTAATGTCCGTAATCCGTAGTGCGTAATTGGATCCTATTGGCTGGAGCGAATAGCCCCTAAATTAGGGGGCGGGAGCAATTTTTGCGGACGAAAACTTTTGGAGCGGAGTGTATCGTTTTGTAAAACTAGATATTTTACGCATTACGGATGAACTTCGATAAATTTCGGCAAACTTCGTGAAAGCTCTCGTCGCCTGTTCAATGTTCAGCTGTTAGTCGTTGACTCGGTCTCGTTTTTGGTTTATTTACCAAACAATCCGATTGCCGATTCCGTGTTGTTATTTGGTTTTCATTTTCGTTTTTGCATAGTGCTTTGCTGGATGTGAATTTAAGTGATTTTAATGAGAGCCTCATTGATCTCGTCCGATCAAATTATGTCAATAAATCCTCAGAAATCAAATCATTCTCCAATAACCGTATGAAAGAAGTCTGCGTATTATGTGGAAATATGATTGATTCAACTTCCAAAAACCTATTTTTCAATTGATTCAACTTCCGAAAACCTATTTTTCAATTGATTCAACTTCCGAAAACCTGGGTTAAAAGACATTTTCGAGAGAATTTGGTCGTTTTGAACATTGCGATTCTTCACAACAATTCAATAACTTCATTTTTTTACATCAAAGGTACTTACCTCGTTTTCCGAAATGGGCATACCCAGAGTTGGGCATTAGCTAACTAATTTATTAGCTAGTTAATTTTTCAACTAATAGCTAATTTAGCTAGAAATTTTAGCTTTTCCTCGACAGCTAATAGCTAAATATTTAGCTGCTAGCTTCAGCTAAATCGTAGCTAATTTAGCTGTTAGCTATAGCTAATTTTTGCCCATTCACCGGGCCTTCAAGTAGGCAAATCACCAAGAAGACAATGAAAATATTTTTTTTTTCGAAGTTAACAATTAATAAGAAATTATTCGATCGATGAACAGGGCGAAACAGCAAAACAGCTGAACGCGGGAAAAAAGGCGAGCGGGGAAAACAATTCTGCGCAGAACCTAATGCGCTCTTCTGCGTAATCAAGTAATCATTTGGCCATGTGAACGCTCTTTTACGCATTACGGACTTTACGGATTACGGACCACCCCCCACTTCTCTTTTTGCGCATTACGGATTACGGACATTACGCACCTATGTGAACCCAGCTTGACACTTATAACTGGAAATCTTAGGTAACACGATGGTAAAAAAACCACAGAAAAATTGACCAAGACAAACAACACCAACAGTAAAATAAACAAAACCTTTATCTTCGTAATCTACATCTTCTTCCTCTCCTTTTCGAAACATGGATAGTATAAAATGAAAGTAGCTGACCTTGAAAAGAAGAAGAATAATAACACAAGAGTAATGGAAGAGTTGTACAGAGCGCGAACTCGCTTGGTAACACTGCTGGTTGACATGACTTCAGAAAATCAGCTGTTCTGAAAAATGATGTTTTTCGACGTTCATGTACCAAATTCTCTAGAACTACTGGAGGTATCCACTTGATTTTTTTTTTGTTTTCAAGGTTTATTGTTTGTGCGTATTGGTATGAGACGAATTGTCAATATTTTCGTTTTGAAAAAAGTTATGAGCGACTGAAGCCTTTGAAAAACGGGCTAATTTACCACATTGAATATTTGATCGTCCCCACCCACCCTGGTTCGTTTTCTTCAAATCCCTTCACCACAATGTTCATGAACACTATACCTACAACGTTTCGAAACATAGTTTCACTGGTGTGAACCGTTTCTGAGAAAAAGGTTCATAAATTGGGTATTTCTGTTGTTTGGAAATCTGTCTTTGGCGATTTTTGTAATTTTTGTTTCTTACCGTAACCGATTCAGATGTTCACAGTAGTTTAGTACAGATGTGTAGAATATTTTGTGAAAGTTTGAAAATAATTGACTTGATAGTTTTTGAATCATAATCAAATGAAGACGTGAGGTGCGCTCCTGGCTCATTTTGCGGTCGAACCCCCTCAAGCCCCTTTCAAGATTCTGGCGAATGTTCTATGAATTCATCCTATGCTCCCTTAACAACTAGTAGTTATTATTATGATGTGGTCACGACCTTTTCCAAGTAGATAGCTTAGTAAATTGCCCTTCGTGTCTGTTTTCAGGTTATATCGGCGAATTCGAAATCGTAGATGATCACAGATCTGGTAAAATCGTCGTCAACCTCAACGGCAGATTGAACAAATGTGGAGTCATATCGCCCAGATTCGATGTACCTATTACACAAATCGAAAAATGGACGAATAACCTCCTGCCTTCCCGACAGTTCGGGTAAGTCAAGATTCAGGGTTCCTATTGTTTCGTAGGTCTACAGAAAAACGCTGCAAATCATTGCTCAAAGGTTTATTATTTTCTGTATAGATCACCCTTCTGTATAGATCACTGGTTCTCCATCAATAGCACCTACCACCATCTGTATTCTCCCTTGACCTCCCCTCTCAAATTTCAGCTTGCAGCGTTCAATAGGATTGAAAATAGCTTTGGAGCTCACTCAGCTGATCAGTGATCTGAGCCTTTGAGCAATGATTTGCAGCGTTTTTTACCCACCAACATTTTTTTTACCTACCAACTTTTTTTACCTACCAGCTAGGTACTACCTACCACACCATACTGGCTTCACACCTTCACAATCAAGTTTATTAGAAAGAACTAAACGCTTCACACTCGATTGGAAAAATAGAAAGCTTCATATGGAAATTTGATTACTGGTTACGCAGAAGGCAAAACTGTATACAAATCGAAGAAATGAACAGCGATCGCATTATAGTCCGATAAAATTTGAATGGAGATTAGACCTCTTTTGCGATTCACACTCATGATTCTGTTTTATCGAAGGAAACCCTTCAAGTACTCGTAGGGACCGAACGGTTTGTCCTACAGAGCTCCGGGTGGTCTCAAAAATTTTTTAAAATTCAATACTATTTAAATTTGGTGAAAAAACGATACCTTTATTTCGAGAGTTTTCGAGCTAGGGCACTCTTGAAAATTTCAACCCTTAATTTTCACCCCTTAGAAGTGACCTACATCAACCAAAAGCTTCGCGGCACAACTAGACCCCAAATGGAGCCCATATACCAAATTTGAACCAAATCGGTCCAGTGTTGCTAAGAAAAGTGCCGCTTACGGCGGACGGACGGAAATTTTTTTTTTCCGATTTTCGTATTCTACGTACCTTGAAACGTAAAACATCAAATTTTGAGGGGGGGTTAAAATTTTTTTTTTCTTGCTCGATTCCAAAGGCTTATTATTGAAAATAATAAACCAAAATATAACCTCGAGGTCTTCATTTTGTCAACTAGGTTTTTTTTTTTAGATTCGAGGGTGTTGAATTCTAAAATGATGATGTGTTGTATAATCAAAAATTAACTCCCCTCCGGGATCTATCTCCTATCTTTCAGACTAAACTATACAGGGTGTCTACACTTTGGATGGGCATAACTTCAGGGTTCGATTCTACAAGGTATTTCCAACAAAAAATGTCTCATAGCAATTTTCGTTTAACCCACTCAAAATTCCTTTTTTTTTTCACAAGTTTTTTTTCGCGTTTTTGACCTTACGGCACTGATGTGGTCATAACTCCCTTATTTCTCCTGAAAATTCGAATCTGACTACACCGTTAGAAAGAGCGTTAAATTCCTAAGCTACCTAGTGCAAAACCATAACATTTCAGCAGAAAAATAGTTTCAAAAAATCAAGTCAAAAAGCCAACTTAAAATGTTTTTCGAAACTTGACTTTTTTCGATCATAGTTTTCACTCGAAATCCCTGCCCATTTCGATTTCGCTCTTCGGGGAAAACATGCTCAAATTGTCTGCTTTCCAACGGTCTATTAATTTTTCTTTTTAACATTTGAATTGGAAGAGTAAATGAAGTTTGAATGTCAAAAAACGTGTGTTTAACAAGAAAATCCAGTGATTTTAGCGGTTTCTGGTCCCCCTCGATCTCAAGACGGCTTGACGGTTTTGGTATCGTTTTTTATGTAATTTTTTACGCTGAATCCGATGGTGATACTTCCAAATGATTCCGATTGCTAGAAAATGGATTTTTCGAAGAAAACCTTCGTTTTTACTACATAAAATACGCATTATTCGTAGTGAGCACAAAGTAACACCTTTCTACTCAATAAAAACACCAAATTTCTAGCTAATTGAAGTTTGGGTTGAGTTGAAAGGTGTTACTTTATGCTCACTACCATATCTACGAATAATACGTATTTTATGTACGAAAAACGAAGGTTTTCTTCGAAAAATCCGCTTTCTCGCTAACGGAATCATTCAAAAGTATCGCCATTGGATTCAGCGTAAAAAATTACATAGAAAATGGTACCAAAATCGTCAAGCCATCTTGAGGTCGAGGGGGACCATAAACCGCTTAAAACACTGGATTTTCTTGTTAAACACACGTTTTTTGACATTCGAACTTGATTTACTCTTCCAATTCAAATGTCGAAAAGAAAAATTAATAGACCGTCGGAAAGCTGACAATTTGAGCATGTTTTCCCAGAAGAGCGAAATCGAAATGGGAAAGGAGTTAAAACTTTGGTCAAAAAAAGTCAAGTTTCGAGAAAAAAATTTTAAAGTTTGCTTTTTGACTTGATTTTTTTGAACTATTTTATTGCTGAAAGATTTTGATTTTGCACTAGGTAGCTTAGGAATTTAACGCTCTTTCTAACGGTGTAGTCAAATTCGACTTTTCAGGAGAAATAAGGGAGTTATGACCACAACAGTGCCGTAAGATCGAAAACGCGAAAAAAAACTTCAAAGTGAAAAAAAAGGAATTTTGAGTGGGTTAAACGAAAATTGCTATGAGACATTTTTTGTTGGAAATACCTTGTAGAATCAAACCCTGAAGTCATGCCCATCCAAAGTGTAGACACCCTGACAAATTTGACAAAGATGCATATTTGACGAAGATGCGAAGTAGCCCGGTCAAAATTTATTCTTCACAGGACAGTTTTGAGGAGTTTCTAATTTCTTCGATTCCTTATGTTTTATGGGGTTCTGAATCTGAGGTTCGCCACCAAAATTTCATGACGGAACATTGAGAAAATTCGAAAAAAGTTACGTTTTGCTGTGTTTTTTTCTTCCTAATATTCAAAACCGACCAACTTATGGCAGAAAACTATTATAATATAATAGTTTTAAATAAAGAATAAATTTAAAATTAAAATTAATTAAATTGATTTAAAATTTTAATTAATTTAAATTTTAAATTTTTTCTTAATTTTTTTTTATAAAGCACGTTAAATTTACTACAATTTTCATTTCGTACGTTTTTTGGTTTGACGAACCGTTTAGATCCCAGAGATGGTTGAAAATATGCGTCTTTCAGCTCTCACCTCAAACTTCACCTTTTCTCTACTCGGAAACTCTGGTTTAGTCTTTCATGTATTACTGATAACTCAGTTACGAATCCTGATTAATCTAAGTTAATATAAAAATTGGAATATAAAACTTTATACCTTCGTGTATTACTTAATTTATTTAAAAAAAAATAAAAAAAATTACCAAATACTTGGAATATTGAGAAACTTCACAAGGGCCCGCACACTCGTACATCAGCACACACATACTGCAGAACATGTATTCAATCATAGACTTTTAGAGATAGCATAATACCAATTAATACAAATTCCGAATTACAACCTTTCACTTATTATAATTAGTACGTACTACCTACTTATAACAGTTTCTTTTAGAAAATACGCATATTTTCAACCAGCGCCGAGGTGTAAACGGCTCTTCTAACAAAAAACCGTACGAAATGAAATTTGTTACAAGTTTAACGTGTTCTCATTTCGTAAGTACAAATTTGTTGCCTAAAGTTGATCGTTTCTGAGTTACCTACAGGCAAAAACCAAACCAGTAAAAAAAAAATTTTGTTCACCTTTTTATGTATGCAAACCAGATTCGGATTCAGCTCCCCACAAAACATGAGGAATAAAAGAAATTAGAAACCCTTAAAACTTTCCTGCGAGTGTCCGTTTTGAACACATTTTGACTGGGCTAAAGAGGTAGCTGATCCAACAAAATGATCGTTCTGCGATATGAGTGGCGATGAAAGCTGTGAGAGAAGGCCAAAATGAGTGGAGAGGTGGCCAATGGGGTATTTGCGTATTGTAAGAAAAAACTCGGCAAGCCCCCTTGGACCCCCAGGATGCTATCTACTTGAAGCCTACGGCGTAAATTATAATAACATGGAACACGTTTTAGCAAAATTTAGTGCAGAACCTCTAGTCGTAGGTGGGGTGGGTATAGGTATAGAAATACTTGAGTCTATCAATCTAATCAATCAACTTAATCATTAATAACGAAATGAAGCCTCCTTATCAACCACTGGAAAAATGACCGTCTCTAGGGAAAAGTATTTTCGTGAATTATCACCCCTAACCCTTATTTACCCACTTTTCAGGAAATCCTTGTTTCAATTAATTTTGTTCGTAATTCGAAGCATTTCGGTCATCAATGACACAAAAAAAACCCTGTGTTGTTGCCTGTAAAGTCGGTATACGGGCGAAAGTTTTACGTGACAACGACTTTGAGTGGTAAAATAATTTTAATGTTAATATTCATTCGTATAGTAGGAAGAAGGATAAAATAAAATTCTTTGTCAAGTTGCACAGAGTAGGTATTTCCCGTAGGTAGTAGGTATTTCCCATGGGTGGGGGGGGGGGAGTGAGTGCCAGGGAAGGGGGGCGGGGCGCTCCCGCTTTTGTGAGCGCCGGGGAAGGGGAGGGGCCGCCCGCCTTTAGGGAGCGCCGAGCTGCACCCCCTCCCTGAGCGGAGCATAACGCAGTTTCTTGAAGTGTCTCCCGGTAAACCAATTTATAAGACGTTATCACGTCAAAAACATTTGGAAAATTTTTATGAGCAACAGATTGCTCATAATCAATGAAATAAGAAAGGTAGGTATCTTACCGGATCCTCCAGGAAGGGGGGGGGGGAGGTCCTACATTGGATTCCTGAAAGATACTTCAGGAATAGGGGTGCGCAATACATGAGCATTGAAAAACAAAGATTTCGTCAAAAATATTCTATTACTTTATCATTACAAGCAATTCCTTTCCAAAATCGTCTCAACTACAACCTAAGTGAATAATAGTTACTAGGAAACTAATTTTCTGGAACTTAGATACCGATTCTCACACCAACTGGTAACCATAGTAAGTGAGTAAGTACCTCAGTCTTCAATCAATTTTCATTCAAATTCGAAATACAACTCAAACTACAATCCGGTGTAATCGTATTTTATAGAGTAAAGTACTGAAGGCACTAATTTCTCTCGAGCATCCATTCAGTTCACTATAGAAATCGAATACAATGACTGAAAATACTGTAATAATTGGGAAATTATTTTGAATCTCATCCCATTTTAGAGTAAGTACTGAAGCACCAATTTCTTTGGAGTATCCAAAAAGTTCCCAATAAATATCAAACGAATGCCTAATAGAAAATACTAGGTAAGACTTGCTTTAATTTTCAAAAAAATCGCTAAAAATGAGGGAATTATTCAAATTTTTTCAAGTCTATCTATAGATCAATGAAAACAATTTCTTACATGGTGGGTTTCTTTGAATAAAATGAAAAAAACTTTAGGAACTATAAACGAGGGAACCATCATGAGAACTCAGGACGTTTCAATCTCCTGTTGCAATATATCAGTCGTCGCTGTGGTTCAGTGTGGTTTTTAGGACGTCCCACAGTAAGACTTGGGCGTCCTTATGCGATCGATCTGGGGTGAAGTTGGACAACACTCAACAGAAAAAAAAATAACCACACAGTAATCCGTTTTAGACCATTCTGAATCCAAATCCGCAGAAAAAACCATAGGTGTATGTCTGTGTGTGTGTGTGTGTGTATGTGTGTGTGTAACAAAATCTTGTGTACTCTGCCCAGGCCTTAGTTCTCAAACGATTTTCCTGGTTCTTTTTTTGTTTGACGCGAAATAGTATCTAGTTGTGCACTACGGCGCCGGAATTTTGGATTTTGCTTTTTAAGAGGGGGAAAGGGAGGGTTAATGCTTAAAAAACGTGGGTTTGCGGGCATAATCTTGTGAACTCTGCCCAGGCCTCAATTTCTAACCGATTTGTGTGTTTCTTTTTTTGTTTGACTCAAATAACTTCCGAGTTGTACATGATGTTACCAGAGTACCAAAATTCGCAAGGGGACGGGGTGAGTGGGGGGATAATATTCACAAAATATCCGATTTTTCAATATTTCGGTTCCTTTACTGCTTACTAATTGTACCCAAGCTTTGAAATTGAGGAAAAGTTCTCATTATACCTCCGGATTTCCATGAATTATTCTTTGTACCACCATGGAACTAATAGTGGTGCCACCATGGTGCCAGGACATGGTGCCATGATGCCATAAACCGCTTATTTGTTTTTTTTTTTTTTTTTTTTTTTTTTTTTTTTTTTTTTTTCACTTCGAATACGGATGTGAACTGCCTACCAAAACTAACAGATGAAAGTTCAATGTTACGACGTATTTCCGCTTTGGTGCCAGACTGGCACCATTGGTGGCGGTGGGGGGGGGGGGGGTGAACTCGAATTCGCATGTTGGGTATAGTAGATCATGGATTTTAAAATGCTCTTCAGATTCGAGGCTCCCACGCCGCTAGAAATGTTAAGGTGGATAATGGTGGGGGGGTGGATCACTATTTCTTACCTAAAGTAATAAATAAATTACATAGAATGAAACAGTTTTATCACTTAACAACTGGTTAAACTGATCTAATGCTTATCCAATGGGACGTCCCCTGGAATGCATGCATTACTAAACAATATGTTTTTTTAGGACGTCCCACAGTAAGACTTGGGCGTCCTTATGCGATCGATCTGGGGTGAAGGAGGACAACACTCAACAGAAGAAAAAAATAACCACACAGTAATCCGTTTTAGACCATTCTGAATCCAAATCCGCAGAAAAAACCATAGGTGTATGTGTGTGTGTGTGTGTGTGTGTGTGTGTGTAAGAAAATCTTGTGTACTCTGCCCAGGCCTTAGTTTTCAACCGATTTTCCTGGTTCTTTTTTTGTTCGACGCGGAAAACTATCTAGTTGTGCACTACGTCGCCGGAATTTCGAATTTTGCCTTTTAAGGAGGGAAAAGGGGGGTTAATGCTCAAAAAACGTGTTTTTGGGCATATTCTTGTGTACTCTGCCCAGGCCTTAGTTCTCAACCGATTTTCGTGGTTCTTTTTTTCTTCGACGCGGAAAACTATCTAGTTGTGCACTACGGCGCCGGAATTTAGAATTTCGCCTTTTAAGGGGGGGGGGGGGAAGGGGGGTTAATGCTTAAAAAACGTGCGTTTGCGGGAATAATCTTGTAAACTCTGACCAGGCCTCAATTTCCAACCGATTTGTTGTTTCTTTTTTTGTTTAACTAAAATAACTTCCGAGTTGTACATGATTTCACCAGAGTACCAAAATTTGCAAGAGGAGGGGATGGGTGGGGGGATAATATTCACAAAATATCCAATTTTTCAATATTTCGGTTCCTTTACTGCTTACTAATTGTATCCAAGCTTTGAAATTGAGGAAAAATTCTCATTATACCTTAGGATTTGCATGAATTACTTTCTGTACCACCATGGAAATAAAAGTGGTGCCACCATGGTGCCAGGGCACCATAAACCTCATATTTCTTGGGTTTTTTGGTGTTTCACCTTGAATACGGATGTGAACCTCGACGGACTACCTACTAAACCTAATAGATGAAAGTTCAATGTTACGAGGTATTTCCGCTTTGGTGCCAGACTGGTGGTGTGGGGGGGGGGGGGGGTGAACTCGAATTCGCATGTTGGGTGTCGTAGATCATGGATTTTAAAATGCTCTTTAGATTCGAGGCTCCCAAGCCACTAGAAGTGTTATGGTTTATAATGGTGGGGGGGTGTCACTATTTCTTCCCTAAAGTAATAAATAAATTACTTCGAGAGAAATAGTCTTATCGCTTAACAACTGGTTAAACTGATCCAATACTTATCCAATGGGACGTCCCCTGGAATGCATGCATTACTAAACAATATGTTTTAAATCACAAACACCTGCTCCCTATATGACTACAGGTGTACACCATAGGTAAGATCACGTTCATAAAAGTATAAACGTGGTTCAGTGTGTTATTGCACGAAGCAATTCCTGTTTGGTTTGAGGCAACGTCCTGAGTGTCGATACGAGCCTTTGCCTTTAGCATTGGTGGCTGGAAAGTGGTCGATTTTATCATAGCTCGCCAGGTTGAATTTTGTTCTTCTGGTGGTTTTGGAGTTTCGGGGCCTCGATTTTTGCAGCAATCCATCAGCCTCTAGTTTGAATTTCTTGAGCCCCATTTTTCTTGTGGGTTGCCTGTACAATTTTCATCTTCCTCCTCTTCCAGTAACTCCCCTTCTTGGTGTTTAAATCCTTCGAGGATTTAGTTGACTCCCTCAATTATCTCGTACTATCTAACTTTGCCTGGAAAAGGAATAAAAAATATGGTTTTAGTGGACAATTTGGTCCATTTTCGCTCAATATTTACAGGTATAAGGATTGTCATTACGATTTGATAGACAATCATTTCAAAAACACCAGTTTTGTGTGAAGAATGTGGTCCTTAGCTATTTCGATTGTCATGACACCCTCCTGAAGTATCTTGTCGGAATAAAGACATGTGAGAACCCCTCTCCGGAAGTATCTTGTAAGAAACCATTGGAACCCTCCTTCCTGGAGGATCTTACGAGATACCTCAGAAAAATCGAACTTACACCGGTTTAGCCCTCGAAATAAGACAAAATTGTTAATGCTGCGTCATCTTGAGTACTTTCTACACATGATTCAAGAAGAAATACACCACAAAAATTTATACGATACGATTTACGTTGCCAAGAAACTTACCTTTCTCGATGGTGCGTCCATGCTCGGGGCGGGATTGTTGTAATCTCAATATTATCACTTTTATCGAGGTTTAAGCGATCGAACCTCTTTTGCAATCGATTCTTGAGATGTCAAGGTAGCCAACATAATCACACTCGTGTTAAGGCCATATCACACGAGCGATTTTTTGGCTTTTTTTCCGCTGGAAAATCGCTGGAACGTGAAGAGGAAGTTAGAATAAGTTAGGCGAAGTTGAAGAAGAATAACCGCAGAAAACTGCGAATAGAGCGCATTCTGGCGGCCAGCGATTTTCACTGACTACAAGTTTTGGATCAGGTTATAGTAGTGTGGAATTTTGAAGCAACGTTTTAGAAGCGAAGTTTCACTTGTTGTCCACCTATTCACTATATCCTTCGGCGGCATACTTGTTGGAGGTTTAAAAATGAACGAAGAACTGATTAATTTTTCTCTCGGAAAACTGCAGAAAACTGAACAGACGTCGACTAGTAGATCAAGGAATGCTACAACCACAAATTACTTATCGATGGAGAACCTTCAAATGGTTTCCTTCCAGCTTTTTTTCCCGCACAAAATGGCGGACTAGAAAAATTAGAACGCGTTCTAAATATTCCAAAGCTAGAAAAATCGCTCCACCAGGGTGCAGGCTGTGCTATGGGGGGGGTGGGGAAGTGGAATTGAAAACCCGCTACATGGATACTTGAAACACTGTACTTCTTCCCTTGCATGGATACTTGAATCACTGTACTTCTTCCTCTTCACGTTCCAGCGATTTTTCTGCGGAAAAAAGCTGAAAAATCGCTCGTGTGATATGGCCTTTAGAACTTAATTTTTACAGTGTTGGAGAACGCTCCAAAGATTTTCTTCCTGTAGGATACTTCATGACAATAAGGGTTAAGGGGGTCTCAGTCGGTTGCCGTTCATTCCTCCTTCCGGGTCAGTATTTCAGGAAATCGAAGGCGCAACGACTTAGAAAGTTGTACCTAAATTTGAAATTTTAAAGGATTTTAGAAATTCATTAGTGCACGGCCCTAGGGAATTGAAAAAAAAAAATAAAATATTGCCGCCGGAATCATCAAAATCGAACAATAGTTGCCAAAGAGAAATGGGAAAAACTACCGAATAAACGGTTTCTCCCAAGTTTTTCCCTTATTTCTCTGGCAATTATTGTTCGATTCAGATGATTCCAGCCATTCAGATGATTTTCCATCTTTCAATTTTTCAATGAGGAATTTCACCATGTCGGAATTTCCTATTTTTGACCCCAAAATCGGATTCAGCACCTCTAAAAACCCCCTAAGGCAAACTTTAAGCCCGAACTTCCTAATTTACGAATAAACAAAACAGTGTAGAAAATACGAATGTTAAAAAAAAAACGGAAAAAATGACTTCATGCTGGAATAGTTCATTTATGGCCGCTTGAAGCGCTGAGATCGAGAAATCCATAGTCCCCAGATTTCATGAAACAGTAAAGTTCGAAATCGAAAAACTGAAGAAAAAAATAGAAAAAGCGAGATGGGGAAAATTAGGTTTCCTCTGTTTTTGTTTGATAACTTTTCTCTTAGAAAACACGATTTCGTCGTCCCAATGGGCAACACTGGGAGGAGACGGCGATCCGAACAGCCCAATCAGCGAGTGTTCCCGCTGCATGTCTGTTTTCCCGGTTAGTTTTGAAATTAAAAATTTTGATCGTCTCCCAAAAATAACAGGAGACTTTCCGAAATCAGCCCGATTTTCATCTATCCCACACCATTAACTATTCAGGAAAAATGCAAACAGAAATCGGTGAAATTCCTCATTCCCAAGGCCCATACACTAATGACTTTCTAAAATCCTTGAAAATTTCAAGTTTTGCTACATTTTAGGGGGAAAACAACTGAATAAACGGTACGTTTCAAGGTACGTAGAATCCAAAAATCGAATGAAAATTTGGCCATCCACCCGCTGTGCACTTAACTTAGTTCCCATAGACCGATTTTGATGAAATTTGTTATTCAGGCTCCATTTGGGGTCTAGTAAGTTGTGCCCCGAAATTTTTGGTTTATGTCGATCACATCTAAGGGTTGAAATTTCGAAAACGCCCTAGCTCAACAAATTTTGATGTAAAGTTATTGTTTTTCTATCAATTTAAGTTAGTATTGAATTTTTAGAGGCCACACTGAGTTCTGTAACCAAACCGTTCGCTCCCTACAAAAAAGAGGTCTAATCTCTGTTGAAATTTTAGCTGGCCAAAATGCGATCGCTGAAGGTTGGTAGTATCTATGGTTGGTTGGTGGTAACAAGTAAAGCCGAGTTCTTTGCATTTTGAGCAATATATAATATATATTGCTTGTTTGTATATTATACAAAAATAATAAACCTTTGTGTAATAATTTGCAGCGGTTTTTACAATGCCTATTAGTTTATCAAGCATTATTTGTCTTCATCATCTCTCATTTAGTTTCTGTATTAGTTGATTTTGCTTCCGAGTCTACCAAGGTAGCGGAAGCTTTGTTTTCACTTTTCAAGGTCGAAAAAAAAAAGTTCTCCAAAATCAAAATTTTCACTCGCGTTTTGCTTTTTAGACCTTTCTGAACAATTTTGGTTCAGTGTCTGTCTGTCTGTCTGTCATGAATTCCTTGTAACGCGCATAACTATACGAAGTTATTGTCCGATTTCGATGTAATTTTCAGGGATTGTGCGGGTTGTTGTGTAGACGGTCCCCTATGAAAATCGTCACCTTCGGACTGATAGTAGCCACTGCGCATGCGCAAACGTAAATTTCCTTGTAACGGCCATAACTTCCACATTTTCCACCCGATTTCGATTAAATTTTCAGGGATTATGCGGATTAGGTTGTAGATGGTCCCCTATGAAAATAACCACATTCGGACTGATATTACCCACTGCGCATGCGCAAACGTGAATTCCTTGTAACGGCCATAACTTCTACATTTTTCATCCGATTTCAATGAAATTTTCAGGGATGTTACAAATTAACTTGTTTTGATGTTTTGAGATTAACTACTATGCATCGGATCATCTATACAATCGGGTTATGGATACGAAGAAGCTATGTGCCACACCCACTTTGACGTTTCTTCTTCTGTGGTCACAAGGGCGCATACAACTCTACCTGTTGCCACTCTTTGTTACTATTAGCTGAAACTTTTTTCACGATCGCCAGAGCGCACATCAGTGTGAACTCGGTCAGTTTCTGCGTCGTTTTGCGGGAGTGATGAGATCAGTTTCCCTCGATTTTCGCGGTGTTTTTTGACAGAGTCATTTTCTTCTACGGTAATTTTGTACCCGAGGGTATTCCTCGTGTTAAACGTTATTCTAGGGCCCATTTGACTTGAAATGCCAGAATCTAAAATTGAGGCGAATTCCCCATTGACTCCTACCAAAAGCGTCCAATTACGGATAATTGACACGGCTTTACTCATTTCTGAAGATCCTGTATCAAGAATGGGGTGTGCGCATGGGTCGGAAAAACTGTTTATTGTTTTTTTTTTAATCTAAACTAGACCTCAATCAGAGAATTTTGGTACCAACCACGACCTTATAGCGCGAGAAGCCCTTTTTCTATGATTTTTCAGTTTCGAATGTTTATGACGTCACAGTTGGCTGGGGGTCCCGCCCTCGCGGGAGGGGCGCGTGACGTCATTAACATTCGAAACTTTGAAAAATCATAGAAAAAGATCT
Organism: Apolygus lucorum; assembly: GCA_009739505.2. Classification (NCBI taxonomy): domain Eukaryota; kingdom Metazoa; phylum Arthropoda; class Insecta; order Hemiptera; family Miridae; genus Apolygus; species Apolygus lucorum. The sequence goes on from CM019182.2 coordinate 63,169,887, forward strand.
ACTCATCCAAAAAGAGAACGGCTGGTGTCAAAATTCTCAGGATGAGGTCTACTTTCAATTAAAAATTTAAAAAAAAAATCATTTTTCTCAATTATACCTATTTATAAACAAGTCTTGATGTGGCTTCAATTTTTCTTGTTTTTTGTTTGTTTCAGTTATGTCGTACTCACCACCAGTGGAGGGATCATGGATCACGAAGAAGCCAGGCGAAAACATCTTGGGGGTAAAATATTAGGGTTTTTCTTTTAATAAAAAAAGACGAGATGTAAATTAATAAAACTCTTTTACGTTTCGTTAGTTGTTGTACATCTCTCATTTGCCCTCGTGCCACTATTCTTCGTTATCGTTCCACTAAATATCCATGTAGGGAAGTAATTCGAGCTTAAAAGAAAGTATGAATGCTTTCCCTAGGTGAGTTAGGAGAGGAGGAGTGCTCACGCTCCACTGCTGGGAAGCGGCGTGACGTCACAAGTCTTTGTCGCCTTACCGGGTTTTCCGCTTCGGAAATTTTGTATTAAACATTAAATTGTGATGGAATTTTGGAGAAATTCACTTGAATTGTCCCGGGTAAAGTTACTACCTACCTGGGTAATACATGGACGGGTTTTGATGGAAATTTCAACTTATGTGCTTTCTTAAGGCTTTCTAAATCATTCCTTGCCTGTTAGTAAATTCTTCGAGCCAATAAAATGGTGATGTGAAACAAATTCAGGGTGTCCAGCGACCTGGAATACCCGGGGAATTTCATTCTACTGAAAAACTCGGGGAATTTTTCCCCGAAAACCCCTGGAAAAAGTCCTAGTGCCAAACCTTTTAGTGGGAGGTTCTGGCAGTCTGAGGGAGAAAGTTTTAGTACGGAAAAATACTCACATGAAAATTTTATTGAAGTGCATCAACAGCCAAAAGAATGTTTATGGTGACTGCAATATTGTTATGTTAAAATTAACCACATGATGTTGAGCTTTAATTACCAAACATCTAGAAAAATATATTCTTGTGTTGAATGCTTTCTAAAAAGGTTGATTGTGATTTTCTAAATCTAAATAGTCCATTTGACTAGGTATACCTTCTCTTGTACTTTTATAAATTTGACTTAGGTAGGGTGAGGTCACCAGTTTCAGACACTGGTCCAGTATCAGACATTTGCAACTTCAAATCCACAAAATAAGAGTTCCTAACGGTTTTGAGGCCTTTTCCATGGGTCATTTGATGCAAGCAGATCATTCTAGTGTACTGTTGTGAAACTACGACCTCAGAGACGATTAATAGCAGTTTTGGAGACGGTTATCGTATGGAACTTCCTCATCAGTTCTCCAACTGCGAGGTTAGCAAACAATGTGGCCAAGAGGTGACCAGCTTTCTCCTGATTCTTCCGTCTCCATTGAATTTTTTCGTAGTGTCCTGTAGTGTTGATAGTTTGCGACATTTTGTTCGGAATAACAATAATATTGTATATTATGAATGACAATAATATATTCAGACACCCTCGGAATTCGGTCATAATATTATTATGACCGAATTCCGAGGGTGACTGAATATGCTTTGCTTATATGCTTTTTTATTGTCATACATAAAATGTATATAACAATCGTCAATAAACAGTTATAATAACAAACAATGGTAAAAATAGTCGTATACAACTTTTTAACAAAAAAACGGACCGACCTCAAAACTGATGATGGCATCCCACTAAAAAGGAAAAAAATAATAACGATAACTTATTCAGATAGGTTGGTAGGTAGGTACGCATTGAAGTCGCCGCCATGCCCATCTGCAGAGACAAACATACACAAGTAGATTCCACTTCCATCTGGTTAGTATACATTTTTCCATCTGGTTAGTATACAACATGGGTCGATAGTGCAACAGAAAACATGAATGAGAGTGGGTACCTATCATTGAGGTAATGCATGTGTTCCAAAACTATTAGGTAGTACGTCACTGCTGTCGTATGAAGGAGGATGAGAGAGTGACAATAAGTGTGAATCTCAGTATGAATATTTCCTTTGATAACAGCTGAAGACGTCTGCGTCACCAAAAATGGCAGTTGGATACAATGTCAATTAGCATTTTTCTCTTAACCCACTCAAATTCGTTTTTATTCACTTTGCAGTTTTTTTTCGCGTTTTCGACCTTACGGCACTTATATGGTCATAACTTTCTTTATTTCTCCTGAAAATTCAAATCTGACTACACCGTTAGAAAGAGCGTTAAATTACCAAGCTACCTAGTGCAACATCAAAATCTTTCAGCAATAAAATAGTTTCAAAAAATCAAGTCAAAAAGCAAACTTTAAATTTTTTTTGAAACTTGACTTTCTTCGACTAACGTTTTCACTCTAAATCCCTGCCCATTTCGATGGGCGCTGTTCGGAGAAAACATGCTCAAATAGTCAGCTTTCCAATGGTCTATAAATTTTTCTGTTCAACAGTCAAAAAGAAAGAGTAAAAGAAGTTTGAATGTCAAAAAACGTGTGTTTTAGAAGCAAATCCAGTGTTTCAAGCCGGTTTATGGTCTCCCTCCATCTCAAAATGGCTTGACGATTTTGGTATCATTTTCTATGTAATTATTTACGCTGAATCCAATTGTGATACTTCCGAATGATACCGACTGCTAGAAAGAGGATTTTTCGAAGAAAACCTTCGGTTTTCGTACATGAAATAGCATTATTCGTAGATATGGTCGTGATCATGAAGTAACACCTTTCTACTCAACAAAAACTTCAATCAGCTAGAAATTCGGTGTTTTTATTGAGTAGAAAGGTGTTACTTTATGATGCGAATTTTATGTACGAAAAACGAAGGTTTTCTTCGAAAAATCCACTTTCTAGCAGTCGGAATCATTCGAAAGTATCACCATCGGATTCAGCGTAAATAATTACATAGAAAACGATAACAAAATCGTCAAGCCATTTTGAGATCGAGGGGGACCATAAACCGGCTTGAAACACTGGATTTGCTTCTAAAACACACGTTTTTTGACATTCAAACTTCATTTACTCTTTTTGTTTGACTGTTGAACAGAAAAATTTATAGACCATTGGAAAGCTGACTATTTGAGCATGTTTTCTCCGAAGAGCGCCCATCGAAATGGGCAGGGATTTAGAGTGAAAACGTTGGTCGAAGAAAGTCAAGCTTCAAAAAAAAATTTAAAGTTTGCTTTTTGACTTGATTTTTTGAAACTATTTTATTGCTGAAAGATTTTGATGTTGCACTAGATAGCTTGGTAATTTAACGCTATTTCTAACGGTGTAGTCAGATTTGAATTTTCAGGAGAAATAAGGGAAGTTATGACCATATCAGTGCCGTGAGGTCAAAAACGCGAAAAAAAACTTTAAAGTGAAAAAAAAGTAATTTTGAGTGGGTTAAGAGAAAATTGCTAGGAGACATTTTTTGTTGGAAATACCTTATAGAATCGAACCCTGAAGTTATGCCCATCTTGAGTGTACACACCCTGTATAGCAAATGATGTAGCTCGATTTGAAAAGCTTGGTTGCTACCCTGAAATCTTTTTTCCGTGTAACATTGTTACGTCTACCAAAGTTCAGTCAGAGCTGCAATTCTAGGGGTCTGTAAAAAAAAGACTAGTATTCACACATTCTTGGATTTATTAAATAATTAAAAAGTAATAATTCCATCAACAGTTGTTTTTACCTATGTTTTTATGTACATTTTTGTTGTTGTTGATAAGCCATTCTACAGAAAGAGGGAGTTTTTCATGTTGATCCGGTTGTCCAGGTTTTGGGGGGGTCATCAGTGATGGAATAGTCACGGTTGACCGTCCAGACGTTATTCCACATCGGTTTTTTCTTGGTGGACAAGAAGTTCCAGTTGCTCATAAGGGAATCCTTGTAAAGAGCAGATAAGAAAGCACCAGCTAAAGCTGAGTAGCATCCAACCTTGAGGCTTCTCCTCCAAGCTCCAATAAGTGCTCCAGCAGCAACACCACCAATGGCGTAGTTGAGGTGATCATCTTTCTTGCGAATGTTGGTCGCAGTGCAGACTGCTCCTGTCCAGGCTGCAGCAATCCCAACAATGGGTATAGTGAGGTAAGCATAGCGGGTGAGCGTGGGTCCATAACCTACCGGATGTGAGATGAGAGTCACATCAACTGAAGACCAGAGTACGCCATAGCAGGCAGCATACTTGGTGACGAAGAAGAGCTTGTCGAAGCAGTCTTCACCATCAGGGGTATCGTGGTACCTGTAGTTCTCTCCAAAAACCATAGCCAGCAGCCCCATTGTGGTTGAACTTTTTTAGTCCAGTTCTATTGTAACTAGCTGGTCCTGAAATCAAAAAGTAATGAAATTACTACCTGACCACGAGAGCACAATGGGAAGGATGAGGAATTTCACCATGTCGGAGTTTCCTATTTTTGACCCAAAAATCGGATTCAGCACCTCGAAAAAACCCCCTGCCCTCTGCAAACTTTCAGCCCCTTACTTCCTAATTTACGAATTAAAAAAAACAGTGTAGGAAATATGAACAGTAGTGTATGACAATCGACCCGATGTAAATTATGTCAGCTTTATTGGGATTTGGGTCCAACAACAAAATCCTCCTCTTTCACCAAATTTTCGAAAAATTTATTTTCTTCATCAGGGCTCAGAGAATGAGCACATCCTCTGAGCCCTGATGAAGAAAATAAATTTTTCGAAAATTTGGTGAAAGAGGAGGATTTTGAAATATGAACGTTTAAAAAATCCGGGAGGATGACGTCAGCCGGAAATAGTTCATGTACGGCTACTTGAAGTGCTGAGATTGTGAAGTATAGTCCTCGGAGGCAACATTTCACAAAACCAGTAAAGATCAAATCAAAGAACTGAAGAGAAAAAATATAAAAAGCGAGATAGACAAATACAGGTTTTCCCTGTTTTTGTTTGATAACTTTCCTCTTAGATAACACGATTTCGTTGTTCCTTCGGGCAACAAGGGGAGGGAACAGCGATCCAAACAGCCAATCAGCAAGCGTTTCCGTTTCACGTTGAAGAGGTCCGTTTTCCTGGTTATTTTTTGAAATCATAAATTTTGAATGTCTCCCAAAAATAACAGGGGACTTATTTTCAAAAATCGACCCAATTTTCATCTATCATCATTATTTTGCATTTCTGAGCTCGAGACATGAAAATGTAAAGTACGTTGAAGAGGTCAAAATATGGGTTCCAAGGGTGAAAATAATATTTTGTTGGGTAGGTACCTTCATTTGATGGAAAGCTGACATAGTAAAGTAATATGAGAAATAATAGTCATTCAGAATAATATTCCGAAATTCTGAATATATTATATTCATTCTGATAAAACTCTCTTATCTTTACCGTAAGGACCCCCCCCCCCCCCCCCCCCAAAAAAAATAACTAAAAATGGCAAGAGAATTGAAAATAACTGAAACATTTATTGGAAGTAGGTATAGGTCTACCACAGAACCTTTGCATCCATGTGGCGCCCCCTAGGTGGCGGATCCGCGAACTATAACGATCGAGTCAACCTTCCCTGGTGAAACCTTGACACGGAAATTGGAGCTGTGAGAAATTTGATGTTCGTGTAGTGCCACGGAATTTCAATTTTGGAAATGCTCGAACTTCAATCTGCAGTAGGAGGGGAATCATGTCACTTTTGAGGGGAGAAATTTGCGAAACATTATTGTATGCGCGGGAATTTGCTTGATGATGAGAGATAAGTAGTTCTATGTTCTCCAGCAGAATGCGCCAAAGGGATGCAAACAGGGGCGTCTGGTGATAATATTCGTCAGGCAAACAGCTAGGCTGCAAATTATTACACAAAGGATCATTATTTTTCTGCATTGATCACGTGCCAGCAAAGAACTCAGCTTTGCCATTGTCACCACCTACCAACCATGTTTTACCTTCATAATCAAGTTTATGTGGAAGAATTAAATGCCATATACCGAATTTCATTAAAATCAGTCCATGATAATTAAGGAAAGTTACGGTTTTTTTATATTCGATTTTCAAAATCTACACGTATCTACCTCAAACGTAAACCATCGAATTTTGAGGGTGGTCAAACTTTTTTTCTTGAAAAAAATAAACCAAAAAAGAGAGAGTCTGAATCTAGACCTAATAAGATGTGAAACCTTCATTCTACAATGTTATTCAATTATTCCCAAGTGTCTATCAACAAGCAAAACGATTAGGTACAGTGAAATACAGTAAAATCGGGAACAGGACACCAGTGAACGTCAAACAGCTGCTATTTGTGGCGGCGAAAAAACGAACTCCTTTCCTTCCTTGAGATAATGTGGGTGGATGGATATGTTGTCTTGCCATGCATGGGCTAATTAGCATCCATGGCTCATCTTCCAAGTTTCTCTGCATTCAAGGTCACGAAACAGTTCCTTGACTGTTTGCCATGGCTGGTTGTGTGGTAGTGGGGGTATGGTAATACATGACACTGCGATGACCCCCTGCCACCCCACCGATCGTTGCTCTCACTCTAAACAGTCCCGAAAAATTCATTTTTTTGAACTGCTTGCCTTGCATCGCTGGGCCCCACGCTAGTTCGCCTATCATCCGCAATCCGTCGTAGTTACCAACCTTTTCAACTCTCGGGTGTGTTGCGGGCTAGTATCCAAGACAAAATACGTACTTTCTTATTCCATTCTCCTATTTCATCTAACTTCCTTGATAATAATGAAATAGTCCCTATATATTATAAAAGTTTTCCAAAATTGGCTAAATACTACTTGCAAAAAATGTAAATATAAGAGAATCTCAACAAAATCAATTTATTTATTTTGCATATTTGTAGTAACGCAAACAGTGTTTGCTATGTTTGCCTGGAGGAGACGCCACTGGATGCAAAGTTCCTGTGGCAGACCTATAGTGGGGCAATCCTCTCTCCTAGTGGAGTGATGTGGACTCCTGGGTTCCCTCCTCTGAGGTCCCAGTTAGTCTGTTGATACCTGTTGTACCGCGTGCGTCAAAATAAATCTTTAGCTTCATTGAAAACTCATGTCGTTCTTCTCTGAATCTCTCGAGTGACATCCTTCAACATTTTTCTAATGAACTATTTTTTCTCCATGAAAAACTATTTTGGTTATTTCCTTTGTAATTTCTTTACATTAATTTGGTCAATTATTCTTACCAGAAATACCCATGTGTCGAATCTATGGGATTGATATGTCCGGAAATCTGCAAATTTCCCTTTGAGTTTGTTCTTCTTTGGTCAAAGATTGACTATTTTCGGTTCCATGTTATCTGCTGGGTTCCTCGGATAATTTAATTGAACGAAAAAATGAGGAATTTCACCATGTCGGAATTTCCTATTTTTGATTCCAAAATCGGATTCAGCGCCTCGAAAAACCCCCTAAGGCAAACTTTCAGCCCGAACTTCCTAAATTAAGAATAAACAAAACAGTGTAGAAAATACGAATGTTTAAAAAAACCGGGAAAATGACGTCATCCTGGAATAGTTCATTTATGGCCGCTTGAAGCGCTGAGATCGAGAAATCTATAGTCCCCAGATGCAAAATTTCACGAAACAGTAAAGTTCGAAATCGAAAAACTGAAGAAAAAAATAGAAAAAGCAAGATGGGGAAAATTAGGTTTCCTCTGTTTTTGTTTGATAAATTTTCTCTTAGAAAACACGATTTCGTCGTCCCAATGGGCAACACTGAGAGGAGACTGCGATCCAAATAGCCCAATCAGCGAGCGTTCCCGCTGCACGTCTGTTTTCCCGGTTAGTTTTGAAATTAAAAATTTTGATTGTCTCTCAAAAATAACAGGAGACCTATTTTCCATAATCAGCCCGATTTTCATCTATCCCACACCATTAACCTTTTCGCGCCCGGATTCTCGAGAGCCTACTGTCCCTCACAGCCCGCCTGCCGGCAGACCCTTCTGTCCCCTCAGTACCGCATTATTTTTGCGACTCGGTGGTTCGTCCGAAATTTTTTTCTTGCATTATTTTATTGTATTTATTTTCGCGTGATACTTTCTGTTGTGAGTTCATGAGAATTATTGAGATTATGTGCATTATTTATTAATTTACTAGCCAGTTAAACATAATGGAAATAATGAAATTAATGTAGAATAATTATGATTCAATTCAATTCAATTCAATTCAATTCAATTCAATTTTATTTGTCGTTACAAAATTTTGCAGTGACAATGGTCCATAGAATACATATATATATATACTAATCATCTTGGTAAAATTAATGGAGTGTAATTAAGAGGAAACCTCCCGCGTGCCGGCCGGGCGCCACCCGACCGACCCCGGGCCCCACCCACCACGGCGGCGTCCCAGGACCAACAGCCGAGAAGGGAAAGAGGTGAGACACCCCCCCCAAACCGGACACCGATCCAGAACCAAAACCGCCAACGGAGGCCGCCGCCCGAGACCGGCTGGACCAGCATGACCCGGCCAAAATCACAAGGGGACAAACTATAACAATCACATTCATACTTAATAATTTACATTCACACTCCATAACAAAATACAATTAACACACAATCACATCAACATAATTACAATAATAGGAACCAAAACATAGGTATCACAGTCGACGATTGCAAGCTAGAGTACTTGTATATAATTCCTCTGCTGCTTAGATATAAAATTATTAATTAAAATATTAACATATAACATAAAATAAGAGCAAAATGAACAAAAGTGACTTTGGAGATGGTGTCGTCAAGAGTTATGGAAATGTGAGGGAGAAAAAACTTTGCACATCATACAGTTCCGCGCTGATCAGAGCATTCTTGATGTATCTTTTGAACTGCTTTAAATTGAGGTCTCGCACGTGCTGGGGCAAGTGGTTGAAGAGGCGCACTCCAATTTGTGAGGGGCTAGTTTTCATAGTAGTCGCCAAACGAGCGGTGGGAATACATAGATCCATCCTTTTACGTGTAGCGTATTTGTGCTGGGAACTCGTATACATGGAAATATTTGTATAGACAAACTCCAAGCAGGCGTTCACGAATATACTAGGCAACGTAAGAATCTGCAGTTCCTTAAAATGACCATGGCAGCTCTCTTTAAACTTTAAGTATCTTAGAGTGCGTACCGCCTTTTTTTGGAGTTTAAAAATGACATCAGCGTGCGGAGAGTTCCCCCATAATAGGACACCATAGCACAAATGGCTCTGGAAACAAGCAAAATAAACAGAGAGTAGAACTTTTGGCGATACATTTCTGACTAATCTGCTCAACATAAAATTACAAGATGCCAACTTCGCGGACAATTTTTCTACATGGTGCAGCCACGACAATCTACTGTCTACCTGAAGTCCCAAAAGGTTCACTGATTCTGCAAGCCTACCATTCAACGAGAGGTTCAGGCTCTGAGTTTTACTTAAATTTAAACGAAGTGCATTCTGTGAGCACCAGTCTGAAATCAAAGACGATGTCCGGGCTATATTGGCGTCTAACTCTTCAAAAGATGAGGCATGGACAACCGCAGTAATGTCATCAGCAAACAGTGAAAGGTGGTTCTCCTCCTGGTATGCCAGATCGTTTATATAAACTATGAATAGACAGGGACCGAGCCCTGAGCCTTGCTTAATACCACATGGAATTGATACTGGTTCCGATCGCTGGCCGTCATAAAACGTCACCTGTGACCAACCCTCTAGGTAACTTTTAAAGAAACCAAGGGAGGCCGCCGACACACCATAATGAGCCAACTTCTCCAAGAGAAGGTTAAAGGGCACAAGATCAAAGGCCTTGGACAAATCGTATAGTTGAAGGTTAGTTAGCATTCCATCCTCCAGCGAATCAAGGGCATTCATAATAACTGAACAAGCTGCCAAGCTAGTGCTTTTTCCCTTCCTGAATCCAAACTGTCTGGCATGGAGGATATCCCTATTCTCTAAGTATTCGATCAACTCACTCATAACCACTTTTTCTATTATTTTTGCAAATACTGAAAGCTTAGAGATAGGGCGAAAATCCTCATGCTTGGCGCATGTTCCTTTTTTGGGAATAGGAGTTACTGCTGATATCTTCAGACAATCTGGAAATCCACCACTAGAAAAACATAGATTGATAAGATAAGTTAGAGGTTCGACTATTAAGTCAGCCACAGCTTTTACCATCGTGGTGTCGATTCCGTAGTAATCTGCAGATTTACTTGAGCTCAGGGAACAGATAATCGAATACACCATCTCAACCGATACATGCTGAAGAGAGAACTCGTCCACAAAACACGGTGCTCTTCTTAAATAGTGGTGGAACTCATCAGAAACATCGCAAGGCAGACGTTGATCGAAAACCTCTGAGAAAGCATCGCTGAACCCTGAGGCGCTAAGATTCCCTTTACGATGGTTTCGCTTTGATTTTGTGTTCAGCACGTCGTTCACTACCTGCCACGAAGCTCTCATTTTATTTTTGGATGTTTCTATAGTATTATCGTTATTTTCTCGTTGACATCTTTGGATGGCTTTTCTGTAGTATCTCCGGGCATTACGAGCTAAAACCAAAAAATGGTCAAGTCTAGTAGATTGAGCTAAGTCCCTAAATGAGTGATATTTTTCACGCAATTCCAATAGCTCTGTACTAAATGCAAACCTCTTTGGTTTTTTAAAATGCGAGACTTTTCTTTTCACCCAAGGGCAGGCAATATCCAGGTTAGAAAGAAATATACCAAGGAATTCCACTGCAGCAGCGTCAATGTTGGTTGCTTGGTATACCGAAAACCAATTTCTATGTGAAAGTTGTGATCGAAGAAGTAATAAGTTTTCTTGTTTACTAGCACGGAATTCAACGGTATCTCGTGCAGGAGTGGCAATACATTTTAACAATTTTAATTCAATAGCCTGATGATCGCTGAAACCAGCATTGCTCACAGATGATTTATACCAACTGGAATGGAAATTTGTTAATATTACATCGATGCACGAAGGAGCTCCGGTCTGACCCAAATAGGGTCTTCGTGTGATGTCTCTTGAAGTAACATGCAGGCCATGACACTCCAACAACAATTCCAATGCCTTGCGCTCCTTGAGAAACTGCGCATTACCGGTATCCTCGAAGTGGACATTCAAGTCCCCCATGATCACTAACATCTTGTCATTCTCCAGCAAAATGTCTAAGGCTTGATCGAAACGGGTAATGAAGTGGTCAAAATTCGTATGATAAGGAGCTCTATATAAGCAGCAAACTATTAGATTATGTGGCTCCAGGCTGACAGCAGATATTTCAAATGTTGATTCCACAGATAGCATCTCAACGTTACAAACTGCTCTTCCGGCAAATCCATCTCTTAGACATATACAGGAACCACCACCCCTTCTTGATTTTCTTGTAAAACAAGAGACCAGACAAAAACCTTTGGGGACATAAAAAGAGATTTCTTGATCTTTACACCAATGTTCAGTAATGCAAATTACATCTATATCTAGTCTTCTTGAAAGATAATGATTAAGCTCATCTATCTTGGATCTGATTCCCTGAACGTTTGCATGAAACAGTACAGAATTTTCCTCAGAAGGAACTCTGACGGAAAATACTTTATCTTTGCTTCTTACGTCACTGTCAACCGTAGTGGAGTAGTCCTGAATGGTGCAAGGGTCTTGGGTAGGAACGATGAGTCAGGAGGCCAAATCACCATAAGATCCATCGCAAGACAGTATAATAGGCGATCTCTTTGCCTTAACATCCACTATAGTTTGTATAATGCGAGGGAGCAGAATGCGCCTTCCGCTCAAATTGTAGAATGGGTCCTCGTGTTTTGACGAAATCGTGTTTTTATCAATAAAACACAAGTCAACTATCTTAACGAAGGAGAATTTACGGGACAGGGCTGAGAGAAACTTATTCAGTCGAGTGATCTCAGTATTTATGACTGACCACCATGGAAGGAGATAATTAAAGGGAACATTCATGATAATCAGTTTGGTATTCCTTAGCTGCGAGCACATTTTCAAAATGTCCCACTTAAATTTCCTTAATTCATTATAGTTACAATCCACAAAGCCTGCAGAGAGAACGATAAAATCCGGTGCTTGATCAGATATTGAGCTTGAGAGCACTGATAAAGAAGCCTCTGTCATTCGGATAGTCAACAAGGTGTAGTCGCTTGGCAGGATCGTCCTCAACTCATCACTAAGCTTATAGACGAAGGAGTCACCCAGAAATAAAACACTTTTCCTAGGTGGTGAAACTTTACTAGGGCGCGGTAAAAGATCATCAGTGCTAGTTCCAAAGTTTACGGTGACATTCGATTCCGTTTGAGTCGAATGGTCGGTGGATGGGGTAATTACTTGTGATGCAAAGTCATTCTTAGAGATCAAATCATGGTGGCTCTCAGGTTCAATTATAGGAAAGGTTGTTTGCGAGCAAATATGACGACAGACAGGTGAAGCTTGAGACGATTTTTCTTCAACTTCATTAGAACTTTTAAGCACTGATATATTTCTACGCAGGGTTACAATCGTATCTTCTAAGCTTGTAATTTTTCTCAGTAGTTTTGACTCCTCATCAGTATGTCTATCCTCATACCGAAAGAAATCATTCGTAACCGTGTCCAACTTTGCTTTGCTGGCCTGCAGGGAAACCTCCAGTAAGTTACGCTCAACATCAGCAGCTTCATGAGAATACCTAATTTCCTCAGTAAGGGTTAAAAGTTTTAGGACCATTTTTAGAATAGATATCCCGTCGAGGCACTCAGTAATTGGCGATTTACTAAAGAGTGATATCAGGTCATCACGAATATCGGATAAAGGAACGTCGTGGATGGGGAGACTGTTGATCTCTTCCAGTACAAGATGCATTTGTTGTTCTCTCGCCCTCGTTAATGCCATGTCACAACAAGGATTTAGAGCTCTGTAAGAATCAGGTCAAGGCCACTGAGGAATAAGTAACAACATAAACAATGCTGTGAGCCCGCGACGCTACAACGTGATGATGTCACAAGTCCACGTCACCGCTTATCTGACTGCGTCACTCCTTATCGCATACACGCGCCAGCAACTTATCGTCGTACACGTGCCGAAATTTGAGAGTTTTTTTTCTTTAATCTGACTCTCACCTTGAACAGGAATCGGCTAGACTCGATGTAGGAGCAAACAGGGAGTAATTGAAGTAATTAATTGACGATTTCTCTTACACTTACGTGGAATATGACAAAGCAGAGTCGCAGAACAAGGTTGACGGAATGCAGGTGCCAATTTTCAATATGATCCGGCATAGACTTCTAGCGAACTTGTTACTTTTTACGAGAGACGATGTGGACACCACAAGAACTAGATAAC